>ML270284.1:0-12998 GCA_005239495.1 Nicotiana undulata | reverse complement strand
ACATCAATATCATTGAAATGCGCTTCAGGCCAAACTTAGGAAATTTCTTCAAAAATGCTGACTTCCACAACATACACCAAAACGCTCCCGGGTTATCCAAATCTTGATCCGGACACACGCCCATTCCGAAATCATCATACGAACCTGCTGGAACCTTTGTATCCTGATTCCGAGGTCGTTTACTCAAAATTCCAGTCTTACTCAATTTCTTCAACTTAAGGCTTCTGAAATGAGAATTTTCCTTTCAATTTAACTCCGAACCTCCTGAATTTCAACTCTGACCATACACACAAGTCACAATACCCGAAATGAAGCTGTTCATGACCCCCAACTACTAAACGACGCGTTGGATCTCAAAACGATCGGTCGGGTCGTTACAAATAATGAATCTACGGGATAACAAATATCTTCAACAAGGGGAGCACAATATCTAACAGGTAGAAATTAGGCATGAAATTACAAGTAGACATGTAACAATTAAAGTAGGGAAGAAACAATAAAAAGAGAACGGAAAAACATGCAAAAACAGATAAATTGGCAGCGCATAGGTACTCGTCACCCCACATATACGCCGCTATTATGATTTTTCACATAGAAATTAAGACAAAGATTCCTAATCCCTCAATTCAAGGTTAGACACAACATTTACCTCGATCCACAAGCCACTCACTGCTCAATTACCGCTTTTCCTCTAGTTTCCACCTCCAAACCACTCGTATCTAGCCATAATTAACTTAATAACATCAAATATTGCTAAAGAAATTAGTTTCAATACATAAATTTAGGTTTCCAACTTTTCCCCAAAAAGTCAAAAATCGACTCGGGGCCCACATGGTCAAAACTCGAGGTTCGGAGCAAAACCCATTCACCCCCAAGTCCGAATGAGCAAAAAGTTTTGAAACCCGACCTCAATTTGAGGTCTAAATCTCAATTACCAAAAATCCCTAATTCTACCTAAACCGCCAATTTTACCATGAAAATCTTAGATTTTAGGTTGGAAATTCATGAAATATGATGGGAGATTGAAAGAAAGTGGGTTAGGATCACTTACCAAAGTTTTGGGGACTTGGTCTTGGAGAAATCGCTTCTAGGATTTTGGGGTTTGAAATTTTGAAGAATAGGAGAAAAATCCAGTCTAAATCTCTTTTCATCAACTGCAGATGTCGCAACTGCGACCATTAACGAAGCCAGCAAATACGAGAAAAGTATCGCAAATACGAACTCCTTGCATCTCTGTTGCCTTCACAAATGCGAATAATTTGTTCGCAATTGCAGACATTAAACTATCGCAAATGCGATAGTAACCTCGCGAATGCGAGAGCCCCACTCCCGGCCCATGCTCGCACTTGCGATGCTTCTTCGCAAATGCGAGATCTGCAGACTTGAAGCACACCACCTATGGTTTCTAAGTTCATTTCACTCCGTAGCCTATCCGAAACTCACGCGAGCCCTCGTGGCTCTAAACCAAAAGTGCACACAAGTTGAAAAATATCATACGAACTTGCTCGCGCGATCAAATAGCCAAAATAACACCTACAACTACGAATTTAACCGCAAATCACATAAAATTTTCAAGAACACTTTAAAATTCTTATTTTCACAATCGGACGTCCGAGTCACGTTAAATCAACTCCATTTCTCACCAAATTTCACATAAAAGGCATAAATATTGTTTTGGACCTGTACCGGGTTCCGGAACCAAAATACGAACCCGATACCAACAAGATCAAACATTAACCAAGTTCTTAAAATCATTAAATTTTCAGTCTTTTAATTTTTAACAAAAAATCATATCTCGAGCTAGGGACCGAATTCGATTCCGTACATACACCCAGGTCCCATATTTCATTATGGACCCACCGTGACCGTCAAAATACGGGTCAGAGTCCATTTACTCAAAACGTTGACCGAAGTCAACTAAAACCAACTTTTAAGGCAAAAATTATTATTTTCATCAACTTGCAACATAAAAGCTTTCCGAAAAAATGTCCGGGATGCGCACGAAAATCGAGGAGGGTAAAAATGAGATTTTTAAGACTAAAGAGCGCAGAATCGAGTTCTAAAATGTAAGATGGCCTTTGAGTCATCACACTATGTTCTTCAAGAAAAAAATATTTTTTTCAAAATTCATACAAACCCAACAGAATTAAGCCATTACTTTTTCACCCAATAACGATGTTAAAAAAGAAAGTATATTTTCTACAGCGTGAAAGAAAATTAATCATTTTGTTGAATGAAAAAAAAATTACTTTTTCTACATCAGGAAAGAAAATACTTAGTTTATTGAAATTAAAGAAAATATTTTTTGTACAACATGAAAAGAAAGTACTCCTTTTGTTGAAATGGGAAAAAATATTTTTCTACGTCATAAAAAGAAAGTACTCATTTTTTGGAAAAAAAAAATACTTTTATCCCAGGAAAAGAAAATACTTAGTTTATTGAAATGAAAGAAAATACTTTTTCTGCATGCATCATAAAAAGAAAATAATCATTTTGTTAAAATGAAAGAAAATAATTTTTCTACAATAAAGTACTTATTTTTCTTTTGGAAAAAATAATTATTCTTTTTCAGGAAAAAAAAATACTTAGTTTATTGAAATGAAAAAAAATATTTTTTGTACATCATGAAAAGAAAGTACTCGTTTTGTTGAAATGAAAGAAAAATACATTTTTCTATATCATGAAAAATATACTCATTTTGTTGAAATAAAAAAAAGCACTCTATCTACAACATGAAAAGAAAGTACTCTTAATAATAATTCTATTTGGGTGGGTGGTGGGCGAGCTTGGGGGAGGGGGTTGGGGTGGTTTGGGGGTGAGGTGAGTGAGGGTGGGTTGGTGGCAACGAGGAATATGGTGGAGAAGGTTGAAAAGTTTAATGTTTTACCTCCTTTTGATTATGGGAATGGTTTCATATGCTAGTACATTTTGTATGTATTGAACATACCAAGTAGACATAATTATTTTATACCGACTTAATAAAATAAACTTTCTAGCCATTAAATGTTCTTATACTCTTAATCTTGATATTATTATTATTAGTTGTGTATATTATTATTGTTTTTATTATTAAAAGGAGAGATTCTTTCGTGAGTCCATGCGCTTGATAAATTGGATACGAATAACAATGCACATCAGCGAAATAATAGTTAATTAATGAAATACATGTCTCGGTTTAGAGATTGATGATACACCTGTTGATACCCAATTTTTTTCTCATATATATATATATATATATATATATATATATGAGAAAAAAATTGGGTATCAACAGGTGTATCATCAANTATATATATATATATATATATACACACCTCCAAAATAGTATATTTGCATCATCATTTACCTTACAAACCTATACAAGCATTTTTTATAATTTTTAAAGGCTTTAAATCAATTTCTTTCTATATTTTATTATATAAATATCCAATAATTATCCTTCAAATTATTTTTTATGGTGATTTAATCATCCAAACTTATCATTTTCACCAACAAGTATGTTTTTTTAATATTTTACTGCATTTTTTATAATTACATTTACATTTTTAGGCTAATTGCATATTTTTGCAATAATAGCCCATACTCATGTATAATTACATTATTTATACAAAAAATAACTTTTTTTATTTTTATAATGTTAAGTTATTATTTTTAATCATTTTAATGCATAATTAATATTTTTTTATTTATTAATTATTTTTATAAATTATTTTTGCAAAATATTGGGTATTTAAAACTAGCCTAAATTTCTAAACCTATTCCGGACCAAATAGTGGCACATAGCACCCAATACTCCAACCCAAAACCTATAACACCATTACCCACAACCCAATCACAACCTGTCTAAATAAACCCGACCCCATTCCCTTTTAATCGTGGCCGCTGATCTCTGAGATCAACGACCCATATCAAACCCTCCTCTTTAACTACCCAAACACCTAACCCTAATCTCATTCTAACCTCATCCGCCGCCTCTGCATCCTCTCACCTCCCTTTTCCCTCCTAAGAACCCTAGCCGTTTCCCCCTAAATCCTCTCCTAATCCCACCTAAGGATTCCATGGTTACTACTTGCCATATACGACCTCGTCCTGGTACTAGTTACTCTCCTATAGTGCTTGCATAAACATGGCAAGCAAAACTCATCACCTAACCAAAATCAGTTCAAATCCCTGATCTTTCTGCTATTCTCTATATTCATCCTTTGTTCTATTGTGAGTACAAATATTTGTCTATTTGTTTGTTGATTCTTACTTATCCTAAAACAAGGGTTTACAGATCTCTTCAAATCGAGCCAAAATTGGTTCGATTCTCTGATTTTGAGTATTATTTGTGTCTATATTCGTTCTATGCTACTGTTTTTGTGTATATTCCGTTGATGTTTATTTTTCCTAAAAAATTAGGGTGTACCGACTTCTTCTCCTAATCCGATTTTAAATTGATTTATGTGCTCTTCTTTCCTTCTATGGTGTAACAACCCGACCGATCATTTTGTGTTCTAGGACCTCGTGCCCCTAAAAGAGACTTCCCGTAGTTACTTTTACTGATTTATGACTTGTGGGAATGGGTGGTTCGAGGTTTGGAGGAGTTTGGAGTGGTATAAGAACACTTAGTTCCTTAAGGTTGGCCTTAAAGGTCAAGTTTGACTTCGGTCAACATTTTTAGTAAACGACATCGGAATCGAGATTCGAAGGTTTCGGTAGGTTCGTATGATGATTTCGGACTTGGGTGTGTGTTCGGAACGGGTTTTGGATGACCCGGGAGAGTTTCAACGCCTAATAGTGAAATAAGGTTTCTTAAAGTTCAAACTTGAGGTTTGGAACATGTTTTTGTGTTATCGAGGTCCAAACAGAATTCCGAGACCGGGAATACTTCTGTTATGTCATTTATGACTTGCTCACAAAATTTGGTGTCATTCCGAGTAGTATAAGTACATTTCGGCGTGTTGAAAGTGAATTCAAGAATTTAAAGTTCTTAAGTTTGATCCAATAGTTTTTGGGGTATGGTTTTTAGATTTAGCGTTGTTTTGGAACGTTCCGAAGGCTCGAGCGAATCCGTATTATGATTTAGGACTTGTTGGTATATTTGGACGTGGTCTCGGGTGGGTCCAGATGCCTTTTGGAACATCGAGCGAGGCAAAAACCAGCCTTAAAAGACAGCTGGTGCACCAGATCTGGTGCGACCGCACATGCGGAGGACTAGCCGCAGGTGCGAGACCGCTTCTGCGGTCCCAGCCTCGCAGGTGAGACCCAAGGGGAGTTGTCCAGTTTCCGTAGGTGCGGACCCTTTTCCGCAGAAGTAGAGCCGCATGTGCGGACTCCGGTCCGCAGGTGCAACCACCGACCCCCTTTCCATTTTCCGCAGGTGCGAGAGTTTTCTCGCAAATGCGAGACTGCAGGTGCAAAAATCCTGTAGGCAGTGAGGTTTGTTTTAAATACGGGACTTAGCCATTTTTGAACAACTTTTCTTCATCTTGGGCGACTTGGGAGCTGGTAAAAGAGGGATTTGGACCTAGTAAGTGAAAGGTAAGTGATTCCTACTATAAATTAAGTTCAATACTTTAATTCTTAGGTATATTAACACATTAAATTAGTAAAAATCACGGGATTAGAGTAAAACCTAGGGTTTTAATAAAACAAATGAGAATTTACCAAGGAATATGTTATGAAATCATGCAAAAACTATATAACATTGATCCTTAGGCTATGGGTGATTGTTTTCCTTGAAAATTTCCGGAATTCGAGCATGTGGGCCCTGGGGTGTATTTTGGGATTTTGCAATTTAGGTTGAAATAATCACTTAAATAGGGGAATTTCATACTTTTGAGTATAGATTGATTTATTTATGCAATATTTGGCTAGTTTCGAGTCCTTGGGCGACGCATTTGGAGTTTCGGGCACGTTCTTGACCCGGAAAGTAGGCTTGACACGAGGTAAGTCTCCTTTCTAACCTTGTAAGAGGGAATTGTCCCCATAGGTAAAATGAATGATTATGTGTTATTATTTTTGGGGACTACGTACACACAAGGTGACGAGAGTCCGTGCGTTGTGACTATTCTTGTTATGTCCGAGTAGTTAGGTTCACACCATGCCTTGTGAATTTTATTAAATTGAAGTATATGCCTTGTAATTTCATTGTATGCAACTTTGTTTCAATAAAAACCTAGAACTTGGTGTTTTTAAACGAATTGTTACTTTGGAAAGGATTTTAAAGGAAATGTTGTGTTTGTGTGTGACCGCTTCGCAAATTATATTCCGCGAGCGGAGTGATTCTTTCCCCTACTCTCATGGGAGCAGGCCGTACGCCACGACAGGTTGATAGATGCATCTATGGTTCGCGTCGTTCGACCCTTCGGCAATGCACATATATTATTATTATGATGGCCTAGGCCACTTGTCCTCAACTATGCGCGTGCTATATGTTTGATATTTTTCACGACGGTTAAACTGTTGAATATCCTGGGAAATGAATTGGAAATTTGTATATTGGTGTTTCACAACGTAATTAGATTTTGTGGTTATGATTCGATATTTACTGCTTTACTATCCATGCTTACCTGCTATTCTCCAGAAAAATTTACTTAAATATACTGTTTGGACCCTAGTAAGTGTCAAGTCAACCTCTCGTCACTACTTCTTCAAGATTAGACGGGATAATTACTGGGTACATATTATTTTATGTACTCATGCTATGCTCTGTACTTAATTGTACATGTTCTGAGGCAGGTGCATCTGGGTATCAGTCCGGAGTTAGTCCTTGATATATACATGGTCTAGACTTCACGGTGAGCTGCTGCTTTTGACGACCCTCAACAAAACTATGGAGTCTTCTTTAATTATTTCTGTCTACTCTTTATCAGACAATAGGAAAGTGCATTACTTCTTTTGTTTTTACTCTGCTAGTATGCCTGTAGACTTGTGACACTAGTTCTTGGCACACACGTTAGTAGACAGTATTTTTGGGGTGTGAATATTAATCCATGACTTTTATGGTTATTCCTGTCTAAAATTGCCTAAGTTGCTCGTCTTTACGTAACGTCTTAAATTTAAATAAAGTAAGGAATGTAAAATGTCTTGGTAAATTAAATGAACCCACTAGTAGATTGATGTTGGCTTGCTTGGCTAGGGTGTTGGGCGCCATCGCGACCTAGATTAGGATTCGGGTCATGAAATATGGTTTGATTGATTGTATTTCCTTACTTATGTGGTGATTTTACCACTATAAAAACCCATTCCCCTTCCCCTTTTGGACAGACGAAAAATCACTAAAAACTCTCACTAAAAACTGAGGTTTCTACTCTGTATTTGTTTACTATTTTGTTCTGTTTGGATCTTGGCCGACTGGAAGCCAAGACCACCAGATTTCTTATTTTTACGACCTTTCTTGGGTTTGGTATAATCTGATCCTTTAAGTTCTAAACTGGTTGCATTAATTGGTTTTTCTAGTCTAATGTCATTTCCTGTTAACTTTGTAATCCCAGGCTCATTGTTTCTTATTATACGCCACCCTGCCTCAATGTGTTAGTTTGCTTCCTGAGTTCATGTTCACTATGTGATCCTCTTATAGTGTTTGCAAATACTTTTCCAAACCTAGTACTTTAATGATAGGCTATAATTACGTATTTTAGTCGCTTATTATACTCTAATTTACTGCACTTTAATTGAGTTTGAGCTTTAATCGCTAGTGTTTTGCACTAATTGTGTGTTTTATGCCTTGTATGAGTGATTCCGAGCTATATAGATGTTATGAAATGAATTCAAGTGATTTTAATCTTTGAAGTCTAAGTAAAAGCCCAAGAAATTAAGCTGGATCATGTTCGGGGGTCAAATTTGATAGTTAAGAACAAACGAAGACTCGAATAGGCATATTGCAAACTGTTTAGTAAAATGGACATAACGTTTTGCTCCTAATTCCATTTGGGATATATAATATATGGTTGGAAAGCTAACCCAAAGGGATACAACTTTCATGTTCTACATTTTTCCAAATTTCGAACGTAACAGGGTGATAAATGTGGTCGAAACCGCGATCGCGGACCTGGACGCGGGCAGAAGCAGAGTACTGGTAAATGACCGCGGTCGCGCCGCGTTTGGCCGCGAGCGTCCAGGCGTGAAAAAAGGTCCCTTTTCGTGTAGGAGAAGGTATAATTGTTTGGGCCCGACCCTACTTGGTATATATACATGAAAAAATGGTATTTTGGAGAGATTGGACATATTTTGGACACAAATTCGACCTAAGGAGGCAAGAGACACAATAGGAGCAAGGCGGGGGAATTCTTCTACGAGTTTTTCCTTATTATTCCTATTTTACATTGTTGATGAATTCTTTTGTTAATTTTAGTACAATTATGAGTAGCTAACTTGTTTAGTCTAAGGTTTTGGTGGAACCCGTTGAAGATGAACTTATTGTTATATTAATATAGTTTGCTTGATTTTCATCTCTATTTGTTCAACTACGTTTTTGTTGTAGTTTATTGAATGACTTTCAATTAGCTGTTCCTATTTAGTGTATATCTACTCGAGAGAGAGTGCATATTTAGGTAATTGTTGAACAACATCACTCCCGGAGTATAGGAGAGATCCATAACCGAGGGTTTAAAGGTTGGATTAGAGATAACGATACCTTGGGTGCAATCTAAAGTGAACTGTAATGCAATTTAGCTAGCGTAACTTGAGAGAGTGCGTCTAGTAGATTATCATAATTACTTGAAAGAGATTTATTATAGCCTGAGTGTTCATGATTGATAGAGATAACTAAACTAAAACTATAGGAAATATACAAGAAGGGATTTCATCAACGGGGGAAACCATAACCTTAGATCTTTATCACATTTGTTTACATCTAAACATTAGTTGTCTGCTAGTTTCTTTAATTTCTTCAGCTGTAGTAGTAAAAATACCAAAAGGTGATATTCATAACCTTTGGGGAAATTGATTATTGAGAATCTAGTAGTCTAACAACAACATTTGATACGTCAGTTCCCTGTGGGATTCGACTCTGGGCTAAATACTCAGATTATATTTGCAACGCTCGCTTAGTCTTTTATTAGACATAGTTGAGGGTGATCATACTTTATTACTATTTTTCATTGATTGTTTCCTATTATGAGTCTAATTCTGGGCTGAAAGAAAGCCAAGACCCCCTAAATCTCCTTTATTAACCTCCCTAGTGTGAGCACTGCTCGGGGTCCATTTTGAGACTCTTGTGAACTCTGGCACACTAGGGTTTAAGGTTCTTTAGTCACTTTGTCCTAATTGTTCAACTCTGCCCCCCTTTCCACTTACTGGACAAGCCAATGAGCTTGTATAAATGGCTGTTTTTCTAGGACTTTTGATCAAATTATGACTACCGTTAGCCATCATCACCAGCAACTATCATATTTTTAAAGCTATATGTTTTTGTGATGGAATATTAGATTAATTAGTATTTTATTTGAATTTCATGTTTATTAATTTTCAAATAAATGTAAATTTGATACATTTAGATGTTAAAAATCAAGCAGTCTTAATCATTTAGTATTCAGATCTTAATACACATCTTAACATTCAGATGTGTATTCAGATTCATGTGTCTTAATCTTAATACACATCTTAATATTCAGACGTATATCCAGATTCAGACATATTAATCTTTAAAAAAGCAAATGAGGCCAAAATACATAAATTTGAACCACTACAAAAAAGACCTTCACTACAAACTAACTACACAATCTTTGTTTCAACAATAGACACTGCCTTGCTCTTCTGGACTCTGCATGCATTCTTAGTCTTTCTGTGAGCTCTTTATTGATTTGACCAAAACAGATTTCTATGTTCAAGTTGATTTGTATGAAAAATTTTCAGTTCCTAGATTGCCAAGTAAGGTATACTGTTGCTCCTATCATTTCTGATGCTACTTCCTTTCTAAATTGCTTCCAATGCCTCCTTCTAATCCATTGCAAAGTTTCAGGTATTTCCATTGCCATGTCTGATATATTGATGTCTGACCACCTTGCCAATGCTCCTCACATGGATTTCACCCAACAACAATCACCAAACAGATGTTGTTGAGACTCTACTAATCCCAGGTCACACATGCAACATCCAGCATCTCCTGTGATAGGAATATGCATTTGCAGAAGTCTCTCCTTTGTTTGCAATTTTTGTTGATTTGCTAACCAAAACAAAAATGTGCCGGGTAACGTAACTCCACTCCATACCAAATTCATTTCCCAGCTTCTTGACATATGGCCAAGCATCGTTGCATTGTAATCTGCTTGAAATAGAGTAACACCATTTCTAGTCAAGGTATATGTATTACCATTGTACCATTGAGCCATGCTATGTTTTAGTCCATTTATCTTCTTCCAATACCAGCTACAATCCGCAGGTGGATTGTGATCCCAAATGCTCCTACTTGTCTTCATATACACACCATGCACCCATCTCACCCGCAACACTTCCTTAATATTCACTAGTTTCCATAACAATTTTCCAACAGATGTCATATTCCATAATTTACGCCCCTTGATGTTTAACCCTCTAATTCTTTGGTCTACATAATAAGTCCCATGTTACCCGCGCCATTTTCCTATGCCATTCAGTGCTGACCTATAGATACTCCATGCATTTGCTGTCTACTTCCCTAATGCACTTCGTGGAGGTATAAAGACAACTCCCCAAAAATTGTACACTGCAAGGAGAACAACATTAATAACTTGCAGTCTACCAGTATAGGATAACTGTTTTGCATATCCAGAATTAATGTTCTTGGTAATCTTCTCCTCTAGTTGATGGCATTCAACTTTGCTACTATTCTTTGATGTTAAAGGTAACCCAGATACCTCATAGGCAAAGTACCCACTGAGCTTGTGTTACTTAGAATTTTCTGCTTTAATTCCTCATCCATCCCCGCTAGGAATATATTATATTTTTCCATATTAGCCACAAATCCCAAAGCTTCATTAAAGTGATTCACTACTTCCATCATTTTATGAATGGACTGGATATTGCCTTTGCAAAACAAGATCATCCTAAAAAATGAGGTGAGTAAGCTTAGTACTCTTGCACATAGGATGAAACTGGAAGTCTTGAAGCTCACTCATTTTGTTCAAACCTCTAGTTAGATACTCCATAACTAGAACAAAAGTAATGGAGACATGGGATCTCCCTGTCTAAGCCCTTTCTTCCCCTCAAAATAGCCAAGTCCACCACCATTCAGTTTTACTGTAAATGTAGTTGCTGTAACACACACCATGATCAATTGTTTAAATGGCATAGGAAATTCACAGCCTTTAAGCACTTCCTCCAGAAATTCCCATTTACCCATGTTATATGCTTTCTTTAGGTCAATCCTCATCAAACACCTTGGGGTAGTCTTCTTGTTGTAATGCCTTAATATGTCATGACATATGAGCACATTATGAATATGAGATCTTCCTTCTATGAAAGGTGCTTGGTTTTCTGCTACAATTAGTGGAATGACTTTGTAGAGAACATTGCATTATGGATAGGCCTAAATTGGCTAGCCTGCAAGGGATTCTCCACTTTTGATATAAGAGCTATGATAGTTAAGTTAATTTGAGTAAGTAGTTTCCCATTGAACTGTAGTAGTCACCTCCTCACCAATAATTGACCATAATGCTTTATAAAAACCACCCTCATAACCATCTGGTCCTTGACTCTTTGTTTCATCAATATTGAACATAACAGGCTTTGCCTCTGCAGCTGTATATGGCCTTAACAACTATATTTGTTGGGTAGTTGACAGTGTCTTCCCATTCTTCATAAAGCTTTGAAAAGCATGTGTCCTGTTCCTACCCTTGGTTCCTAGCAACTCTTGGTAATAATCCACAAAGATCTCTACAATTTCTTCTTGATCTAATTTCATTCTTCCAAGTTTGTCAGCTAGCCGGATTATAGCTTCTTGTAATCTACCGTGTTTAATCACAGAAAAGAAGTATCTATTATTATCATCCCCAGCTTAATCCATGTCACTTTGCTGCTCTGTTGTAGGAATACTTCAGCTAGATAAGATGACCTTTTGATCTTTTGAAACTGCTGCAGTTCCTCTGCCTGCAGCCGAGCATCTAATGATTGCTATGAAGTTCTGCTTGCGCTCTAGCCAGAGCCAACCTATCTGCATCAGATGTTGCAATAATATTGTTGAAATACGTTCTATTTAACACTTTTAATTTTTTCTTTAGCATCTTTAATTTCTTGAGAACTCTGAACATACTGCACCCTATTATTTCCTGTTCCCATCCCTGCTTGACTATATCAAGAAAGTTAGGGTGAGTGGACCATACATTGCAGTATTTGTGTCACGACCCAAATCCCTAATTCAGGTCGCGATGGCGCCCAACAGCGGGGTTAGGCAAGCCGATATAACTTTCACTAGGTGATACCCTTCCCATTCGATCAACAGGTCAATGATTACCAGTTTATAACAACTAACATGATGCTAGCCTTGAGTGAAAGTAAAGTCATAGTAGGTATAAAGACGAAATAAAACATACATATCGATATACATCCCAAAACCCCAAAAATATAAATACCGCGTGTGTGCCAGGAGCTAGTGTCACGAGTGTCACGGGCAACTACTGAATATACAATGACTATAACATATACAGGGTCTCAGTCTGAGTGAAATAGACAGAGAACATAACAAAGAAACTCTCGGACGCTGCTAGGAAGTCGTCAGGAAAGCAGCTCACCGTGAAGTATGACCACGCTATCAGTATCTGGCACCGGCCTAAAAGTCAGATGGACCAGCCTCCGGACCTGTACAGTCAAGTACATAAAAAGGAAAGAAAGTGCAGCATGAGTACATATAATTTAATATGTACCCAGTGAGTATCCCGTCTAATATCGAAGAAGTAGTTACGAGAGGTCGACTCGATACTCACTAAGGTCCAACAATCGTAAAGTAAGCAGGATGTAAAGAAACTGCAGGCAAGCAAAACAAATAATCAAGTACATCAGTAACTGTAACGACCCGGTCTGTCGTTACGCGAAACCTA
>ML270283.1:2497-32237 GCA_005239495.1 Nicotiana undulata | reverse complement strand
TATATATATATATATATATATATATATATATATATATATATATATATATATTGTATTTATTAATTTGATGAATATATCGGATATGAAAAATAATGAAAGAAAAATTAAAAACATAGTGGTTTGTTGGTGAATTTGTGGGAAGGTCACTTGGGATCAACCGCGTAAGACAGAGTTAGGAGAAAGAAAGTGGGGTAAGAGGGTGCAAATGTTGTATTTGAAATGAAATACCAATAAAAAGATTAAAATTAATACAACAAGTCAACAACAACAACAATTGACTTAATCTAGTTTTATAAGTGGAGTTTGGGAAGGGTAATGAATATACAACCTTACCCTTATCTTATGTAGGTAATTAAAGAGGTATTTTCCGAAAAATAAACCCTCGGCGCCTGTAAAATCACAAAAAGATTAAAAGTATATAAATAATTTACATTTAAGAATATCTTTAACTCTTCTAAATATAATACTTTATTTTTCGTACTCCCTCTGGTAATTGATTTTTTGGCCACAATATTTAATTTTTTCGAATATAAAAAAGAAATCAAATTCTTATTTCCGAAGTTGTACTTGAAGTAAAGAATCTTAGAGCATCTGTTATGTTTTCAATTAATGAATTAAACAGACGGTAAAATTAACATAATTAATTTTATTGTTAATTAATTTTAAAAATTAAATTTTTTAATATAATAGCCAAAAAATTACTGTAATTAAAGTGAACGGAACGGAATAAATAATAAATAGATACGATAACTTTTTTCAGCAACAAAAGTATCAAAAAGCTTTTGAGGTTTTTGGTTCCAAGAACAAAGTTATTTGAGTTGTTTGGTTCCAAAGTTTGAGCATCAACTTTGGAAGTTGTTTTTAATTTCTGATTACTAAAGTTGGAAATCAGTCTTATTGGAGGAGATGCATGAATTAAGGACCAATAAGAGTTGCAAAATAAATTCAGAGGGCAAAATAACTAGAGTCAAAACAGTAGTCAGCACTGAGCACTACTGCCTTCTACTGACTACCTACTTTTAATTGATTTTTGTGCGTTTCCTGAAAATTGCAGGAATTGTAAAAGCGTTTCCCTCTTAATTAATACTCTCTCCGCTCCAAAATAAGTAATTTTTTGTGGTCCAAAATAAATAATTTTTTCGAATTTCAAGAATGAATTAATTAATTTTTTCCTACATTTCCCTTGGAGTAAATAGTGTTGGAGTATGTATTAGGAGTATTTATGTAGGATAGTAAAGGTTAATATGGTCAATTTTATTGCTAATTAATGTTAAAAGGTGAATTTCTTAATCTGCGTGAAAACATGCAAAAAATCACTTATTTTGGACCGGAGGGAGTACTCCTTCCGATCCATAATAAGTACTCCCCCCGTTCCAATTTATGTGAACCTGTTTGACTGCACGGAGTTTAAGAAAAAATGAAGACTTTTGGAATTTGTGGTCCTAAAAAATTCAAAAAAGGGCCCAGAGTATTTGTGTGGTTATAAAAGCTTCTCATTAAGGGTATAATTGTAAGTTTAACCAAAATTATTTCCAAATTTAAAAAGAAGTCATTCTTTTTGGAACGGACCAAAAAGGAAATAGGTTCACATAAACTGGAATGGAGGTAGTAATTTTTTGACTTTTTTTTTGTGGTCCAAAATAAGTTATTTTTTCAAATTTTAAGAATAAATTAATTATTTTTTTCCTACATTGCCTTTGGAGTAAATAGTATTGGAGTATGTGTTATGAGTAAAGTGCAGGTAACAACATTTAGCGATTAGAAAAGCATAAATAGGATAATTGGGATAGATTAGAGAAAAAAATATCGCCAAAAATGAAACAAAGGGATGCTTTTTTGTACTAACTTAACCCATTAAAATGCCATTTTAGATATTGAGGGCATATGAGAAACGTATTTCTCTTCTTGTGTTGTTAGTAAGTGTATAACATTAAATAAGAGAATAAATCAGATGAAGTCTCGTCATATATGATGAAGACTGGCATAGTTTTGTTAATGTAATTCAATTGTACATGTGAAATGCTAATTAATTCAATCAGAACTTTTGCGGCAATCAGATCAAATTAAACAATATACTACTCTGTAACATCAAAGCTACTATAGGTATAGGGTTACAGCTTCTGCCCTGTTTGGGCTTCATAGATTGTGGTCCACACTGCAACTGAAACCCTTTCAACGGCCATTGAGAAAGAATTTAAAGGGGAATTAAAGGGATGAAAGTGATCGTTGATAAAATTGCTTTCCGTAGATTTCAGATAGAAAGAGAGTCCGGAATCCAAATATTGTAAATACGTGAAAAAAAGTGTTTGAGAATCATATTATGTATAACGCATCTAAAATATGCGTCATACTTTAACGCCTCGTTACCTTGTCAATGTATAGCGCATGTAATATATGCGCTATACTCAGTATTTGCAGCCATAATAATTGACTGCATAGCACGTAAATTATATTTTAACGGGGTAATTGGCCGTTACGGGATAGCACATATTTTAGATGCGTTATACATAATATGATCTTCAACACTTTTTTCACGTATTTTTGTCTATTGAGACTCGTTTTAACCGTTACTTTAACGCCTCGTTACCTTGTCAATGTATAGCGCATGTAATATATGCGCTATACTCAGTATTTGCAGCCATAATAATTGACTGCATAGCACGTAAATTATATTTTAACGGGGTAATTGGCCGTTACGGGATAGCACATATTTTAGATGCGTTATACATAATATGATCTTCAACACTTTTTTCACGTATTTTTGTCTATTGAGACTCGTTTTAACCGTTACTTTAACGCCTCGTTACCTTGTCAATGTATAGCGCATGTAATATATGCGCTATACTCAGTATTTGCAGCCATAATAATTGACTGCATAGCACGTAAATTATATTTTAACGGGGTAATTGGCCGTTACGGGATAGCACATATTTTAGATGCGTTATACATAATATGATCTTCAACACTTTTTTCACGTATTTTTGTCTATTGAGACTCGTTTTAACCGTTACTTTAACGCCTCGTTACCTTGTCAATGTATAGCGCATGTAATATATGCGCTATACTCAGTATTTGCAGCCATAATAATTGATTGCATAGCACGTAAATTATATTTTAACGGGGTAATTGGCCGTTACGGGATAGCACATATTTTAGATGCGTTATACATAATATAATCTTCAACACTTTTTTCACGTATTTTTGTCTATTTAGACTCGTTTTAACCGTTGGTCGGGTTTGAAGTACAAAGAGGGGTTGCTCAGATGGTCATCACCGCTCACTTACATCCTCAGAGTCGTGGTTTCGAATCACCAAAGGCTCTATAGCTCCAACATAGGAGATCAAATGCAGAAATTATTTATATAAATCAATATTATTCATATTGCTAATACTAAAATTACCTATCACATGTTGTATCAAGCCTAATATAATACCTAATTCTTTTTTTACGTTAAATACCTAATTGAGATGTATGTTATTCGCGGATAATTCTTAGTATATCAGAAATGTAACAGACAACAAAAAAACAAAGAATGTATAACACAAGATTTTTCTACAACGAGTATACTTTCCAATCCCTCCAACCAAACAAATTCTACTTGACGCCTTCTAATTGCTTTTACACAGCTTTTGGTTCCCAATTATCCAGAATTTATCTCTTATATATAGATTCTATTGACAGTAATTTATTATGTAAGGTATGACATAGTCTTCCCAAGATCTGAATCAAACTTAATTAAGAACTAATCATTATCCTCGCAAATTACAAAGTAATCATTAGTAGAATAAAAATCTGAAGGTGTTGGAAAAGGGAAGTAGCTATGGTAACATGTGATGAAATAACTTATGGTTCAATTGCATGTGTATTGCCAAAAAAACGTTTATAAAATATCTGGAAAGCACTATCTACTCGAGAAGAGTTAAACGAATTGATTGAGAAGATCTTCAACATAGTTCTTTATCATATTCTTATTGTTCTTTTTTTTTGTAGGAAATGCTAATGATAATTGTTGTGTTTGTAAAGAACATTGTACATCTGTTCATATTGTCTTATGTAAGATTCTTATCCCCTGCCTAAAAAAAAATAAAGTACAAAACTTTCACCACAAACTATTAAATCTAACAACAACGGACCTAGTAGTGTAATTCACAAGTGGGAATATGTACGCAGATCTTATCACCTGCTTTATGAAAATAGAGAAGTTGTTTAGGAAAACGAAAAAAGATGGCAGAAATCAAAATATACGAGAGTACAAGACTAATATTACCATAAACTATTAAATCACTTTAATGTTTTTTTGAATTCTCTTATCTCTAATTCTGTCTCCGCCTTCTACCCTAATCTGTCACATATGACATGAAAGGAGCAGTATCATAATTTGTTATATGTTGATAAAGGAAACGAATGCGCTTAGCTTTCTCTATAAAACCAAAGAGAGCAAAGAGCGCAAAGAAATTTGAATTTTTCCAGTGAAGTTTTACGCATAAATTTATGGTTCTCGCAGAATAATAATAAGGGTTTAGTTGAGCCCGTACCTACTATGGTACATCCGCCCCTGAATGCGGTAGTCTTGTTTCAGTAGTATCAACTTGCTAGTTTGTCAAAACATTTTCGGCAATACATTTTATAAAATTTATCTTAATATTATGTTATTTATCTTAATATTTTATATATCTCAGTTCAATATTATAAATGCAAGTATTGTAGTTTGTATATCGCTTCACTTTAATTTTAAAATATTATATTTATATTAAGAATTTAAGTTTTGCCCAAGCATATGGGAGACTAGTCAGACTGAACACGTCTATTTAATCGTGATAAGATCATTAATTCTAAAGAAGATCGGCTTAAGATCACACTTAGCCAATGAGACCATTATTTCCATTCGATTACAACAAAGTTATAATATAATTATGTCAGTCATATGATCTAGACGTAAGATAATCTTAAAAGATCACAACATTTTTTATCAATTTTGATAAGATAATAGTGGAACATGAGGGATCATTATGTGTGAAATTAAATTTAGGTCCTATGCATTCTTAGCCAATGAATTTAGAAACCTTTGGCTTCTCGAAATCGCCATGTGCATTGTCCTCTAAACCTAGGATTACCATCACTAACAACAAACAAATCACAATCAAGGATTTGCCGAATCAAAAAGAGTGTCAAGAACCTAGTCATGATCTTTGTTGAGTCCCATTAAAGAATGAAATAAAGTTTGTCATTTCTTGGAGACACCGAATTTATTTTTTGAATAATATTCAAGAAAAGATTCTTCAAGAAGAATTCATAGAATTAGAGGAACTCTTCTTAGACGAACTCCTCTCCTTGGACGAAATGATCAAGGAATACTCTGGAAACACATCTCGAAGAGTTTGGGATAGGAATTCATAATCTTATATCGATCTTTTTCTTTTTGTATGATTTTGCTTACTATACCTGTTGCTATAGCATTATAAACAGTATTTTTACTCTTGCTGTCGTCGGGATAAACAGTAATATTTTACTAATTGGAGCACTAAGGGTAAGTTTGTAAAAATAAATACTTTCCTATTTTTTTAACGCAACAAATTATTTGAAACGGATGCAATTTGTTCAAACGACCAGAGAAAACAGTACAAGTCAGTAAGATTTATGTGTTCATTGTACGATTTTCTGCACTTGCTTTTCTAAAAGTACAATAATACTTAGCTTCTCTATTTGCATTTATTCGTCGTTTGTGTAGAAATGTGGCTAAAACCCTTGATTATTTTGAAGTAGTGGTCATGCACTCAAACTTTATACTAAAATGTTTACCACCTTTGATCACATAACTTGCACCTTCTCTGTCCTGAGCCAAAGGCTTTGAATCTATTTATAAGTAGCTATCGCACTATAACCCAAATGAATTGAGTTAGTGAAAAAGAGGTAAGGAAGGAAACCTTTTGTTCTAAATCACTCAAACAGCACATGTTACCTTTCTATCACAAGTTACCGTTTCATTATTGTTAGCCATTTTAGGTAAGGCTGAGTGGGAGAATGAAAGATACATTTCTCAAATTTTGCATCAGTAACCAACTTGTGCCTACTTCACTATGGTCCACTAATTAACACAGTCAGTGCAAAACCACATAATTGAATTTCTTGTTATTGTATACGGGTAAAACTGGACTCATGGCATATCCCTGTCTCAGACAAAATAAGCTCAGCTCGAGATATGATAACGTGGGATCAAAGTCGAGGGATCGTTTCATCGAGTCAGAATTTGGGGGCATGACACCCTACACTTCGAGAATTTCAGGGTCACGGTTCGAAATCGGTCCTAGCGTTGAACGGCTTCTAAGAACACTGTCAGGCAACCAAGCTCGGTCAACCGAAGGCCGTAATATCCGTGACCGGCAATATTACAACGGGGATCTCGACACGTATCGATGAAGGACCGGAAATCAGTAAATAAGGATTTCCAGAGCAATATACCATTATTTTCTCTGTTATAAGCTCTTCTGCATTCGTCCATCAATGTTGATTATTACGAGCATGGATCGAGGATAAATATCTCACTACCTTGAATCATCTTCCTCATGTGGTTTGAGCTTACTTTATTTTTATTTATTTAATTTGTTTTTATTTACTGCTTTGTATCAAATAAATTTGCGTATTCTTTATATCACTTACAAATTCAATTGTTATCCGATTTCTAGGTAAACCGTTATTATTTTAATGACATAGCTATGGGTTTACATAATTAAGCTCGCCCATAATATTAAAGTAAATTGTGAGTTGATTCTACTTATCATTGATTGAAATTTTAACTAAGCTTAACAATTGAAAAAGAATGACACCCATTTTATTCACAATTTCTTGAGTTACAAACAGCAATATTTTACTGGAAAATTAGACTCTCATGCATCTCATTTTATTGGCTTGAAAGGACAATTAACTTCGGCTTGACTAGTTCAAACGAGAGAGATGCTCCTCCTTCTCTCTAAACTTACAACTAAATTTTCAACCCATTAAATTTTGCTTGTCACACCTCCTTTTCACCCCCGGTAAGGGTAATAAGGGAGTTTTTTTTAATTAAAGTGACAATAATCGAAATGGGATTATTTATTTAATCAGAGTCGCCACTTGGAATAATTTATGGTGTTCCAAGTCACCGGTTTATTTTAAATCCCAAATCGCGGAAATTTTGACTCTGCGTTAAAGTCTGCGAAACCAGAAATCCGGGTAAGGAATTCTGTTAACCCGGGAGAAGGTGTTAGGCACTCCCGAATTCCGTGGTTCTAGCACGGTCGCTTAGTGATTCATACTTGGCTTAAATTATCTAATTACTCATTTTTAGGACCTATGTGTATTTTACCTTTTACCGCTTTTAAGAAAATATCCGGAGACGAGTCACGCGTACGTGTACTCATCTCATTTAATGAGCTAAAAATCATGTCACGCGTACGTGTACACAATTAATAGCCCTTAATATTAAAAATATTTGGTCAAGGTCACGCGAACGTGTACCTCGATTTGTTTTGATAAAACATAACCATGACGATGCTACGAAAACCGTACTCACACTACAAAAAAAACTGGAATTAGCTACGAACGTCGTCGCTAATCTGTCGCTAAAACGCTCGTAGCTAGCAGAATTTCTTGATAATCCGTTGCTAATCTGTCGCTAAATGAGATTAGCGACGGATTTTTTAGTTTAGCTACAGAATTTGTCCGTCGCTAAACCCTGATTTATTAATCACGCCTACAACAAGCTAAGATGTCCAAAATTGCTTAATACCTAAGTTTGAGATGAAGCACCAACTTCATCAATTCTCCAGGAAACCAACTTCTTTATTTTTGTTTAACAGTGGTTCAACCATAGCCAATCTAATTATATCCTAATAATTAAACCAATGAATTATTGAAAATTAAATGGAAACCCCACGTCATGATTAAATAAGCAATAGCAGAATTCACCCAGTAGACTAAAAATCACAATGCTTAAAATAACAAAATCAAATTGAGCTTGTAAATTATTTTATTTTTTTACCAAAATAAGAGCATGCAATTAAAAGCTCAATGGAATTACCTGGATTGTATAATTGAAAAATTCATCTACATCATATGATAAAGCACGACCTGTTCCTATAAGGTGAGTGTCATAATATTTGAAGATCCTTTCTACAGTTCTCGGACAAGAATGGAAAACAACAGCAACAAAAATTACGCCTGCGAACCTCGAACGGCAACCAGCGACAGATTCAAAATTCGAACCAAAATTCAACCGACCTCGAAAATCCGGCCAGATCTGTCATTCTCTGTCGCAGCAATAACAGCGAAGGGGGAAAGGAGACGGAGAAGAAAGAGCACTAGCAGAGGCAGACGATTCTCATGCGGGGTGCTGCTGCTCATTCGTTTTTATTTTGGGGTAATGTGGGGATGGCCGGCGGCTTGGCTGTCGTTCTGTGGGATGAAGAAGAAGGCGGCGATGAAATTCGTTTTCCGGCGAGCTCGCCGGACAGGAGATGGAAAACATCTGGTTTCGTTTCTCTTGTCCTCTGTCAGGTTTTCCTCTTTAGGGTGTAGATCGTGAGATAAGGGTGTGTCAAGAAGAAGAAGGGATCGAGGTGAGAGGGGTGGCGGTGTTTTCCGACGCATGACTAGAGAAGGAAATGGGTCAGCCGCCGGTGGTCTTGTGGTGTTGAGATCGACGGCCTGGTGGTGTAGTGAAGTTAGGATTTCATTTTCATTTTTGTTGAAGAAGAAGATGAATTTGTTGGTTGTGTGTCTGTGTTTTTGGGTGTTGAAGGGGTGGGGGTCGCTGGCGGCAGGGTGTTGAGGATGAGGGAGGTTGATTCTTTGGTGCAGAAGGTTTTTTTTTTTACTCTTTTTTGTCTTTCTTTTTTGTGTCGATCCTCTCCTCCCTGTAGAGATAGGGTGTAGTTGTAATAAGAGTAGGTTTTAGGGTTAGGTTAGTGGGTATTGGGTTAAGGAGAATGGGCTTTTGAAATTGGGCCAAAGACCAAAAATGGACTTTACAACCCAAAACTCGCTCTTCCTTTTAAAAATGATACAAAATTTATAATTTTAAAAATATTGATTAAAACTTAATTAATTAAATATTAAAATAAACTCATTTTTTTGTATTTTTTTAATTTTTGTACTTAAAATAAAGTAAAAGAGTTAAAACTAGCTAAAATGACGATATTAGGCCTAAACTAAATATTAAACGCTAAAGTGTATAAAATCTCTGGGAGGGTAAAAAATTACACGTCTACAGCTGCCCCTCTTTGACTGGAAACACGAAGAGTTTTCAGACAAAGAACGACTAGACGGGGTTTTTGACCCGACCTTTATTTAAAGAGACCAAAACTTAAAGAAAAGGAGAATGTGACCGAGCCCTGGTATCTGAGCTGCCTACATATCCTTGGCTATAAAGGAATCAGGTCATGTGTAGTTCAGAGGTAGGAAGAGTGATGGAGTATACCGAGGTGAAAAGTCGATTGAGGTTCCGTTCCGTCGAGGTTCCGGTCCGCGGCCCTGTTATTACATCAAAATCAAAAATGAAAAAGACTAACTAAACTTGTCAACTATGAGTTACAAGATTCCTATCTATAAGTATTCTGAAGCTTGATCTTGAGTCTTGAATGGTCTTCATGCAGACTTTAAATTTGAACCTTGGCGCTTGCTAGTTGCAGGTGCTGATTTATTTTTCCACGGCTTCTTTGGAGCAAAACCGGATATGCCATGCTCGTGACTCAATCATGTCTTGAGCAATCCATATCTTGTCTTCGCTTCTGCATTTTGGATGATTTTTCTTTTCTTCTTTTATTCTGGATTGAGACCACATTCTGTTAGTCATCTCGGATTGTCGACTCGCATTCTTGCCGCGAGCTTCTGTTACTGCTAACCTGAATTGAATTCTGAAATGGGCTCCCTTGTTTTCCAGGTCGGTGCCTGATTTCTAAAACTTGAAATTGTATTCCCTTGTTCTCCAGGTGGGCGCCTGATTGCCAAAATTTGGATTGTATTTCATTTTTCTCCAAGTGAGCTCCCGATTGCCAAAAACTTGAACTATTCCCTTGTTCTCCAGGTGGGCGTTTGATTTCCAAAACTTGAAACTGTATTCCCTTGCTCTCCAGGTGGGCGCCTGATTTAAAAAACTTCGAACTGTATTCCCTTGTTCTCCAGGTGGGCGCCTGATTGCCAAAACTTTAACGGTATTCCCTTGTTCTCCAGGTGGGCGCCTGATTGCCAAAACTTTAACCGTATTCCCTTGTTCTCCAGGTAGGCGCCTGATTGCCAAAAACTTGAACTGTATTCCCTTGTTCTCCAGGTGGGCGCTTGATTTCATAAACTTGAAACTGTATTCCCTAGTTCTCCAGGTGGGCGCCTGATTTCAAAAACTTCGAACTGTATTCCCTTGTTCTCCAGGTGGGCGCCTGATTGCCAAAACTTTAACGGTATTCCCTTGTTCTCCAGGTGGGTGCCTGATTGCCAAAAACTTGAAACTGTATTCCCTTGTTCTCCAGGTGGGCGCCTGATTATCAAAACTTGAAACAGCATTCCCTTGTTCTCCAGGTGGGCGCCTAATTACCAAAACTTGAACTGCATTCCCTTGTTCTCCAGGTGGGCGCCTGATTGCCAAAACTCAAACTGTATTCCCTTGTTCTCCAGGTGGGCGCCTGATTGCCAAAACTCAAACTGTATTCCCTTGTTCTCCAGGTGGGCGCCTGATTATCAGAACTTTAACTGTATTCCCTTGTTCTCCATGTGGGCGCCTGATTGCCAAAACTTGGAACTGTATTCCCTTGTTCTCCAGGTGGGCGCCTGATTGCCAAAACTTGGATTGTATGCCCTTGTTCTCCAGGTGGGCGCCTGATTGCCAAAATTTGAAACTGTATTCCCTTGTTCTCCAGGTGGGCGCCTGATTGCCAAAACTTTAACTGCATTCCCTTGTTCTCCAGGTGGGTGCCTGATTACAACAAATAGACAAACAAAGAAACTTTTTCTGCCCCAGTTTGGTATATCTGGGCTCACTGTGAATGTTAATCGAATCATGTTACCCAAAATCTCTAAGAATTTAAACTAAATCTCATTATCCAGGAGGGTCCTGAAAATTTCAAATTGAATCCCATCTTAAGAATGAAAACTTTAAAGCCAACTATATTTCCTCAGAGTAGAGCTTATGCTAGATCTTGTTACTCATGAATGTTTTGCATTTTAACTAAGTCCCATTGTCCAGGAAGGTCCTGAGAACTTCAAATTAAATCCCATTATCCAGGCGGGTCCTGAGAACTTGAAAACTAAATCCCATTATCTAGAAGGGTCCTGAGAGCTTAAAATTGATCCTTGAAAATTTGAAATCAAATCCCATTATCCAGGAGGGTCCTGAGAACTTAGAATGTACTTACCTGAGCCAGGATCTCTTCCTGGAGGATCTCTGTAGAAAAAACAAAATTCCTTGCCCCTGAATCATGCTTTCCTCATGGAGGGTCCATGCAAATCAGAAAAAATTTCTGGCCCCTGCTTCAATCAAAGAAAGCTTTATTAGTTTGAAAAATGTGGTGGTTAGTTTGTGGCATTCTTGCTGAGGATGGCCTTCCCACTGCCGCGCTTTTTTCTAACTGGCTGCTTTGAACTTGGCCAAGAATTTGTTTGACTTTCTAGCTGAATTTCAACAATATGACCTTGAAAGACCCGAATGACCTTTGCTCAAACAATTGTTTTACATTTCTGTCCTTCCCATTTGAACCTCTGCATCTTCCACAACATTCACAAACCACTCGACCACTTGAACTTTCACTAACACCTTATTTCCATTTTTTGCATTGTGCTATTTCTGGTATGCTTTGGCCGCACTTTGCTTCGTGCAATTTCGGAAGCTGGTAGTAAGCTTTGGAATCCTTATTTTACTTTCTTAAACACTGCTGACATTGGTAAAGCCTTAAAGAAAATAATCCCAAAAGAAATGAAATGCAATGACTTTGAGAATTAGGAATAAAGAAGAAAATTCGAAACAGGATGACTATTTATGGGAGAAAAAGGAAAAGCGACTTATCTGGGTGAGGCACTGGCACCAATGATCATGACATGCATTTCGGATTAATCAGCCCAGCCTGTTCAACCAATCAACTTTCAGTTGTCATATCTCATGCCCGGGACCTCCATAACCCAATCTCTCCGCCAAGTTGCTAACCTTGTACGGTTTGCGGTGCCTTGAAGGGTTTTCACCAACAGACCTCTCTCATTTGTTCATCTCTCAACTCACTGTCGCCCTACGTGCCCGTGAAGGTTTTCACCGATAAGACTCTCTCATTTTAATTTCTCTCAGCTTACCATCTCCTTACGGTGCCTGTGAAGATTTTCACCAATAAAACTCTCTCATTTTTCATTTCTCTTAGCTTACCATCGCCTTACGGTGCCCCTGAGAGTTTTCACCAATAAGACTCTCATTTAATTGTCTTCCTTTGTACGACACGGAGTGTTGCCGCTGGTGTGAATCATATCTCTGCCTCGCTTGACTTGGACCGTAATGCAGGCTTTTGGATGGGGTTAGAAATAAAGGATAAAGGCTCAAAACAAATTGAGTGGGTTCACAATTACAACTTTTTGAATCAGATCTTTTATATAGCCAGAACTTCTGCCCCAGTTTCTTTGTCTGGGGCTTTTGAATTTTTATTTGGACGGTGAACCGTGAGGCTGCCTACGTATCCTTAAAAGGAATCAGGTCGAACGTAGTTCATGAAATAGGAATTGTCTTTTTTGTTGTTACTTTTCTCTTTTTCTCTTCTTTCTTTTTTTCTTTTTTTCACTTTTTTCATTCTTTCTTCTTTTTTTTCTCTCTTTTTTCCTTTTCTTCTTTTACTTCTTTATTTACCTTTGCGTCCGTGTTTCTGAACTTTGCTACTGATTCCAAAAAAGGAGTATGAAAGAAAATATATAAGTCTCAAAGGGGTAACAAAGGGTAAAGTGTTTAGATAGCAGAATAAAATGCCTTCGTCATTCCAATCTTCAAAACATGCCAAGTACAAACAAACACAATTTAAACCAAAGAAATCACACATAATATCTTTTGACTGCATCAAAATTGATAGCCATATCTACACATTTTCCTTTTATATCTGTTAAATACAAAGTACCATTGGACAACACTCTCGTTACGATGAACGACCCTTGCCAATTTGGGGCGAACTTGCCTTTTGCTTCAGCCTGATGTGGAAGAATGCATTTCAACACTGACTGATCTACCACAAACTGTTTGAGAGATACTCCCTTGTTGTATGCTCTCATCAACCTCTTGATTTCCCAGACTAATCGCCTCAGTTTCACTCAATTCAAGCTCCAGGTTATCTTAGAATGCGTGAACCTTTACTTGTTTGCTCAAATGCATCCTTTATCACATTCAAAATCGTGTTTCATTATTCCATGATTAGATTGGCTTTCAATAGCTGGCTAAAAACTCCGCACGCATGTCATCTCATTAGAACTGGCCTGAAGAAAACTATATACAAGAAAAGAACTAAACAGAGATTGCAAATAACAAAAACAAAATTTTATTTGACCGAAGGATGGCAGGGTTTGAACAATACCGAAACAAACCTAGATGACAGACTCAGAGACACAAAACTAACTAACAAGACTCCTAAAGATAAGCAAAAGAGGACAAAAGGATTTGAATCACCAAAACAAACAAGTTAAAATCTGGATTAGACCCCCGAAATAACCAGATAGCAGAAAAGATGTCAAAATGAACTACCAAGACTCCTCNCTCATTTGAGGTGGTTTTGGGGTGTGGAGTGTGAAAAGGTTGTGGGGAGATATCAGCAGCAGTAGGAATCTGGATTTGTGACAATGGCGGAATGGTGACAAAGCTTTCAGAGTAGTTAGCGGGGTACAATGACGGAGGACACCCACTAATCCACGCTTGGTATATTTCGGCCATATGTCCCTTCAACTTTAGGACCTCTTCATTCAACTCAGATTCTGATTCAACAATTCCCTTGGGCGGGTCAACAACACATGTGTCCAAGTCTTTTCCAGTCATGGCTACCTCGCTATTTGACCTTGTATTGTACGGATGACTCGCCACAAACTAACCACCCTCTGTTATGATAACAATTAAAATACAACAGAGGAGAACAAATCCAACATGTTAGCGTTAAAGCATTTATCAGATAAAAATATCACGTTGTGTGTAATGCACCTAGCAGCAATTAATGGTTCATGAATGGCTTCGGGGGTCACAAGGTCATTTGGCATCATCCCAATTTTGTTCATTTCAGCCTCCTCTTTTCTTTCATTTCTAGCACCTCTTGACTTGCTCATTTTCCTTCCTCTCTTTTCTTTCTAATTATCATTAATTTCTTTCTCTCGCCTCACGTCCCACAAATTCATTTCCCTTTTTTTTTTCTTTTCTTTTTTTTTTCTTTTTTTTTTTGATAATTTTTTTTTAATGAATTGATTTGATCGAAACCTATGTTGGTTGCCTACGTATCATGTTCCGCATGAATCAGAGCAAGCGTAGTTCTAGAAAAGTAATGAACAAATAAACTAAGAAAAAAAAACAAAATCTTTTTTGGATTTTTCATTTGTAACTTTTTTTTTTAAATATAAAACATGCAATATTATAACAAAAGACTCGACAATCTTAACTAGACTGACAAACTCGATACTACTGTACAAGACTAAAAATTAAAAGACAACATAAAATAGACTCAAAAATAAAAACTTTCTTCAAGGAGCTCTTGTATGCATGATCTTGACTAAAATGGTCCTAGGTATCTGTCATGCTCAAACTCTAACAAATAGATCCATACCTGAATGGAAAAAATAAGATCAAATAGAGTTAGTGATTCAAGACACGTGTGAGACCACAATACTTCCATTTGAGCCATGCAAACATGATTGGGTTATTTTTTGTAAAAGTGGCTAGTCATGCAAATTCAACATGGATAGACCTTAGAATTGAGAGGACATATTGTTGTACACTTCGCGCTCTAAGACATATGTTATTAAGACACTTTGAAAAAAACTAGCTCTATTTTGCAAAAACGGCCTACGTGGCCAAATGTGGCTAAACTTGCAAGATTTGGCTAAGACCCCGCGAAGCCAAGAACCTAAGACTCACTAAGAATACCGGACCCTATGTGGGCTGCGCCCCGAAAGAAGAGAATCAGGTTTGCGTAGTTCGGGCAGATTGGATACGAGAGAGAATTTAAAAGAAAAAAAATGACTTGTAAAAAAAACACATTTTATCTCTTTTTTTTTCTTGAAAAATGATGAAAACGTGTAAAATCTTTTTGGATTTTCTTTTTCTCCTTTTTTATATATATTTTTCTTAACAAAATGAAGGGAACGTGCAATTTTTTTTTTTTTTTATTATTTCATTTTCATTTTTTTTGGGTCATTTTCTTGAAAGAAAATAAATAAATAAATAAATTTGTGAAAGAAATATATAATTAGCCCTACTTGCTTAATTTTCACATTTAACCCTCCTTTCTTTCTCATTTTCCCTCAACCAACATTGGTCCGCCAAATGACGTCTTTTACCCTCGAAGAATACAACATGTAGCACATAAAATGCATCAAAATGGTCTTTTATTTTTGGGTACACCTGTCCTAGACGGACCCAACCCCTGTGTTGAGTCCCCTAAGTCAAATGCACGTGATGCAAATAATCATTCCTATTAAGGATCCGGCATGAGGTTTTGTTATTCTAGGTTTAAACCTAGGGTTGTGTTCTTGACCTGGGTACCCGAGCGGACAGCTGGAGCCGAGGTGGGGGCAACGTACCGGGAGCACGAAAGTCTACCCGGCCTTGTTGCTGGTCCATCCTCGTTCTTATTTGGTACGACCTCTAACATAAAAGCGGGCCACGCGAACGTGTGCACCATTTTTTTAGAAGACTCAGAGGGGTGGCGTAAGGAAGCAATTTAAATACAGATTAAACAATATTAAAGTGGTAAATGAATGGCAATTAGCACATTAGGCCCAAAAAATACAGTAATATAACAATCAATGAAGCCAAGTAAAAACACGTAAAAAAGCTCGAATTCTTGAACCCTGAACCAGAGAATATGGGTTCTTTTCCCCAGCGGAGTCGCCAGAGCTGTCACACCTCCTTTTCACCCCCGGTAAGGGTAATAAGGGAGTTTTTCAAATTAAAGTGATAATAATCGAAATGGGATTATTTATTTAATCAGAGGCGCCACTTGGGATAATTTATGGTGTCCCAAGTCACCGGTTTATTTTAAATCCCAAATCGAGGAAGTTTTGACTCTGTGTTAAAGTCTGCGAAACCAGAAATCCGGTTAAGGAATTCTGTTAACCCGGGAGAAGCTGTTAGGCATTCCCGAATTCCGTGGTTCTAGCACGGTCGCTTAGTGATTCATACTTGGCTTAAATTATCTAATTACTCATTTTTAAGACCTATGTGTATTTTACCTTTTACCGCTTTTAAGAAAATATCCGGAGACGAGTCACGCGTACGTGTACTCATCTCATTTAATGAGCTAAAAATCATGTCACGCGTACGTGTACACAATTAGTAGCCCTTAATATTAAAAATATTTGGTCAAGGTCACGCGAACGTGTACCTCGATTTGTTTTGATAAAACGTAATCATGACTATGCTACGAAAATCGTACTCATAGTCACGATAATTTATTAATCACGCCTACAACAAGCTAAGATGTCCAAAATTGCTTAATACCTAAGTTTGAGATGAAGCACCAACTTCATCAATTCTCCAGGAAACCAACTTCTTTATTTTTGTTTAACAGTGGTTCAACCATAGCCAATCTAATTATATCCTAATAATTAAACCAATGAATTATTGAAAATTAAATGGAAACCCCACGTCATGATTAAATAAGCAATAGCAGAATTCACCCAATAGACTAAAAATCACAAAGCTTAAAATAACAAAATCAAATTAAGCTTGTAAATTATTTTATTTTTTTACCAAAATAAGGGCATGCAATTAAAAGCTCAATGGAATTACCTGGATTGTATAATTGTAAAATTCATCTACATCATATGATAAAGCACGAACTGTTCCAATAAGGTGAGTGTCATAATATTTGAAGATCCCTTCTACAGTTCTCGGACAAGAATGGAAAACAACAGCAACAAAAATTACGCCTGCGAACCTCGAACCTTGAATGGAAACCGGCGACAGATTCAAAATTTGAACAAAAATTCAACCGACCTCGAAATTCCGGCCAGATCTGTCATTCTCCGTCGCAGCAATTACAACGAAGGTGGAAAGGAGACGGAGAAGAAAGAGCACTAGCAGAGGCAGATGATTCTCATGCGGGGTGCTGCTGCTCGTTCGTTTTTATTTTGGGGTAATATGGGGATGGCCGGCGGCTTGGCTGTCGTTCTGTGGGGTGAAAAAGAAGGCGGCGATGGAATTCGTTTTCCGGCGAGCTCGCCGGACAGGAGATGGAAAACAACTGGTTTCATTTCTCTTGTCCTCTGTCAGGTTTTCCTCTTTAGGGTGTAGATGGTGAGCTAGGGGTGTGTCAAGAAGAAGAAGGGATCGAGGTGAGGGGGGTGGCGGTGTTTTCCGGCGACTGACTAGAGAAGGAAAGGGGTCAGCCGCCGGTGGTCTGGTGGTGTTGAGATCGGCGGCCTGGTGGTGTAGTGAAGTTAGGATTATTTTTTTTTTGTTTTTTGTTGAAGAAGAAGATGAATTGGTTGGTTGTGTGTCTGTGTTTTTGGGTATTGAAGGGGTGGGGGTCGCTGGCGGCAGGGTGTTGAGGATGAGGGAGGTTGATTCTTTGGTGCAGAAGTTTTTTTTTAAACTCTTTTTTGTCTTTCTTTTTTGTGTCGATCCTCTCCTCCCTGTAGAGATAGGGTGTAGTTGTAATAAGAGTAGGTTTTAGGGTTAGGTTACTGGGTATTGGGTTTAGGAGAATGGGATTTTGAAATTGGGCCAAAGGCCAAAAATGGATTTTACAACCCAAAACTCACTCTTCCTTTTAAAAATGATACAAAATTTATAATTCTAAAAATATTGATTAAAACTTGATTTATTAAATATTAAAATAAACTCATTTTTTTGTATTTTTTTAATTTTTGTACTTAAAATAAAGTAAAAGAGTTAAAACTAGCTAAAATGACGATATTAGGCCTAAACTAAATATTAAACGCTAAAGTGTATAAAATCTCTGGGAGGGTAAAAAATTACACGTCTACATTGCTCACTTTACACAATTATGGATAATACCTACAACTCAAACTGCGATCCAAACGACCTTAACAAAGAACCACCCGATATTAGCACTATGCAACTACTTCCTTCGGTCCAAAATAAGTAATTTTTTGGATATTTTCACATAGATTAAGAAAATTTACCTTTTAACATTAATTAGCAATTAAATTGACCATATTAACCTTTATTATCTCACATAAATACTCCTAACACATATTCAAACACTATTTACTCCAAGGGCAATGTAGTAAAAAATAATTAATTAATTCTTGAAATCTGAAAAAATTACTTATTTTGGACCACAAAAAAATGCCAAAAAATCACTTATTTTGGACCGGAGGGAGTAGATGACACCACACCAGTTCCTACCCAAAAAACCTTCCTTCAAAATTTGGTAGAAAATTATCACATAGCCAAAAATACTATCCAACAACATGTAGAGCAGAATCTAAATCTAGAGGATGAGAGTTTCATCAGTGATCAAAACGAGGACATCTTCATCCCTATAACAACTGAAGACAAGTGCCAGTTATACACACCATTGAAAAATTCTGTAATAGTCAAGGTATTTGAAATAAAAATTACTCACCAAATACTACAGGCTAAATTTAGCTCCCTGTTGAACCCTACTGAGAAGCTTGCACTTATTGACTTGGCTCAGATTTCTTTCTAATAAAGTTTCACAAAGAGGAAAACATGTTTAAGGCATTGCATGGAGGACCTTGGTTGTCTTAAACCATTTCCTATCAGTTAGAAAGTGGGAGCGTAAGTTCATTTCATCTTCCACACAACTAACATACTCTGCAATATGGGTGAGGTTGCCGGAATTACCTACTGAGTTCTACGATGAACAAATACTACACAAAATTGGATCCAAATTGGGACAACTACTTAAAGTAGATGCCTGCACATCTTCAACTGCAAGGGGAAGGTATGCCAGGATATGTATCGAAGTTGCCTTAGAACAACCACTAAAAACTCACCTTCTTATAGGGCATCACAACCAAGCCCTAGTATATAAAGGTTTGAATATATTGTGTACTAAGTGTGGTCGATTTGGTCATGCTACCTCTACTTGCCCATTCACTCAATCCACAATTATGGAGCAAGAAATTAATAAAACCATAACTGACATCCTACCAAACAATGCTAACTCCACCACGAGCTTGAAAACTGTCTAGTTTTCTAAGAGGATACCAGCAAAGGGCAAGGCAATTTCTCAGGAAGGGCATACCGGGGCGGCTAAAGAGGCGGCAAAGGAAGGACTACTGGAAAAAGGTAAGCACATTACTCCTACTGGGCCATTACATGCCCAAGTCTTGCTAAAACACTCAGCCCAATTTACTAAACATACTACTAATCCTCCTAATAAGTTTGAGGCTCTAATGGAACTTGACGTGTGCCCAAAAAACAAATAAGACCAAACTCCAAGCCACATTTCCAGCCCAGTAACTAATGACCCAACAAATATTTGTCCACCAATTCCTACTAAGGACAAAAATTCTAAACAGTACACAAATGGGATAGAGACTAAGCGTGGGATAGAGACTAAGCCCACCAAAAAAGCATAATACCATAAATACTACCTATACCCACTCATCAACTCCTACTCACCCATTAGGTATTACACCCCAATCCACGCCAACACACACACAAATGACACCTAAGGAAGTCAATTCAGCCCAAGAGGCTTTGAACACAAAGAGCCAATCACCACCACCCAAGCCCACTATTTCACATGCAAATACTATGCCTAATGGAATACACGAAAGCAGCAACAATTCCAATTTGCATGCAACAGTATTCTATAAACCCTCTAGTCCTACCAAGTTCCAATGTACACAAAATGATTACCCCTCATGTGATCCATATAATTCCAATACTACAAAGATGGTCTCTACACCATCAACTCCACTATCTGAATATAATTCCAATACTACACAATCCTCACACACGGTTGAAAATAACCAAACACTATACTACTCTATTACGCACAATCATGCCAAGACCATCCTTCACACCAAATGCCAACCAAAACCCACGGAGGAACCTTGACAACAATCAGTTGTTCCAGCTTACACGACTGAATATGCAAGGACCTCGAATACCACACATCAACACACCATTAGTTTACACATCTCAACCAGAGATGATGGATCTTCCTCTCCAGTCCTGGCTAGAAATGGGTTTCCAGGGTTATGCTCTAGTGTTCACAACGGAAATAAACAATCAGGAGGTAATCCTGCTTCTCCAAAATCCATCTCACCTTGCGGAAATTGTAATAGAGGGCATGAAATTAGGGATGGATGTTATTGCTCAGAATCAGTGGTACATGGTCCAACACTCATACATACTGGACCATCATGCATCAACATCAACCCTCTCTCACTGGGCACTTCCCATGCAACCACCTTACTCCACTCTCAATCCATCGTCCAACCTTCTTCAATTCTATTTACCACATCACATGGGGAAAGTCTATGCACCATAGTTCTAGAATCTAACCTCCTTCAACCCCCTCTCACCATACTCGAATACAAGCAGTCCATTCGAACCACTAACTCCACCCAACAACCCATCATCCACTCCACCTCCATCTCCACGCGAACTCGATATGGAAATAAGAAAAGAGCTGGATCATATCTTGGCGGAGCTAAGGGAGACAAGGACAGAGTTACTGTGGTTAAAAAGCATTCAGCTTTACAACCTAAAGGAACAATACGAAAAAATGTTTATTCTGAAATGTCCACCGAAAATGATAAGGTGCAGCCTCAACTTTCGAGTCACCACAAATCGAGAGGCAGGAAAATACTCGATGGTGATAATTCCAACACTCCCTCAACTTCCTCCACCAGTGGAGTCCCAAGGACAACAACCATCACAGGCAGCAGTCCCACTGAGCACTAGTTATCCTCCCACTACTCATCATCTTAATATCATGAATATATTAGTTTGGAATTGTAGGGGATAACATAATCCAGAATTTAGACGCCACTTCAGGTCCTTGTTAGACAACCATAGGCCAGTACTTGCGGTACTCTTGGAAACCCACATGCATGATCATGATAGGCTTCGTGAAGCCTATCAATTTACTAACATGGCACAGGTGTCTGCCAATGGTCTTATTGGAGGGCTGGTAGTCTTATGGAATGAAGAGTTAATCAACGTAGAGGAGCTGGGGATGACTGAGCAAGAGATTCATTGCATCGTCCAGGTAGGTCCAACTAAACCTAAGTGGTTACTGTCAGCTATTTATGCTAATACTACTGCCTCTTTACGTTCGAATCTTTGGGATAGTTTGATGTATATGCATGACACTTATAGCATGCCCTGGTTAATTGGTGGAGACTTTAATGAGATTTTATTTTCAAAAGAAAATTTTGGAGGGTTACCTATTATGGTTAATAGAGTAGACAAATTTTTAAGGTTTATTAATTACTGTAAATTAGTAGACTTAGGATATAAAGGCAGCAGATTTACTTGGACTAATAAACGAAAAAAGGGTAGCACAATATTAGAAAGACTTGATCGTTTTATGGAAAATTATGATTGGCTTACTATATACCCTGAGGCAAGGGTGCAACATTTACCTAGGACATATTCTGATCATTGTCCCCTACTTTTAACTTTAGAAGTCCATGTTAATATACATGTAAAAATATTAAGATTTGAACCTATGTGGGTATCTCATCCACAATTTCTCCAATTGGTACAACAAACGTGGTCATAAAATCAATCTTTGTTACAAACTACGAAAGAATTCCAGTAGATAGTAATCGAATGGAATAATCAGGTCTTTGGTAATATTTTTACTCGCAAAAGAAAACTGTTAGCAAGATTAAAGGGAATTCAATCCTCATATCACTATCCAACTAGTACCTATCTACAAAATCTGGAAATTCAATTATCAAATGAGTTTAGCAATCTCTTTAGGATAGAGGAAGACTTTTGGAAGCTAAAGTCAAGGCTAAATTGGCTTAATAATGGTGATACAAATACTAAATATTTTTATATGTATACACTTCATAGACGCAGGAAAAATAGGATAACTGCCTTAAAAGATTTTGTGGGAAATTGGTGTCATGACCAAACTGACATTAACCATATTATATAGAAGTTTTATATCAACCTATTTACAACAGAATAATCACATTCCAATATATTCTCTGAAGAAGAACCTACATGTCCTATTAATAAGGATTCCCTAGCTTCCCTAGTTGAGCCGTTGCAAGATAGTGAAATTAGCAAAGCTTTAAGTAGTTTTCAACCTTATAAGGCTCCGGGGACAGATGGGTTACACCCTTTCTTCTATAAAAAATATTGGCCTGTACTGGGGATAAGGTCAGAACTTTTTGCCATGATATTTTCAATTCTCAGATAATTCCTCCATCACTAAATCAAACTTATATTTTCCTTATCTTAAAAATCAACCAACCTTAGACTATTCAACAGTATATGCCTATTAGCCTTTGTAACACTACATATAAACTAATTACAAAAATACTTGTCAACAGGCTAAAGCCCATAATTCACACCATCATAGGACCAACACAAACTAGTTTTCAACATGGTAAAAAGGGCTCAGACAATGCCATAATAGTCCAAGAAATATTAAATCACTTTAATCAAGTGAAAGGAAAGATGGGTTATATGCTGTTAAAACTTGATTTAGAAAAGGCTTTTGATAGAATGAAATGGTCTTTTATTAGAACTACCTTACTTTATTTTTGCATTCCTAAGCCTCTAATAAATTTAATAATGTCCTGTGTTACTACTACCTCTACGTCAATACTTATAAATGGGTCACGTACGCCCTATTTCACTCTTACACGAGGTATTAGGCAAGGTGACCCTCTATCTCCATATCTCTGTATTATGTGCATGAAAATATTTTCTAGATGTATTAACCTTTCCGTAGATTATCTACGATGGCAGTCTATTACTATCACCAAAAGAGGTCCAAAACTATCTCACCTCTTCTTTGCCGACGACTTATTGTTCTCAAAAACAACTTCTAAAAGTTGTTACACCATTATAGATGTAATAGATCATTTTACAAGAGCTTCTGGTCAAAAAATAAATTTTAAAAAAGAAAAGATCTTTTCTCTGCTAATTGCCTTGTGAGGGATAAAAACTTAGCCTTATATTGCTTCCAAATCAAGGAAGGGTCCAATTTTGGTAAATATGTAGGATTCCCAATCTTTCATAAGAGGCCAAAGACTAGTGACTTCCAGTTTCTGCTTGATAACTTTAGATCTAAATTAGCTGGATGGAAGAGCAACTTCTTAACCATGGCAGGTAGAGCCACTCTAATTAAGTCTACATTAAATAATTTACCTAATTATGTTATGCAGTGCATTAATATTCTCTCGTCAATAATCCACAAAATGGAGCAATATCAAAGAAATTTCCTATGGGGGACAACTTCCTCCAAAAAGAAATTACGCATTCTAAAATGGGAAAAAATAACAAAGCCTATTAGAGAAGGAGGTTTGGGTATCCAATGTCTTAAACATAAAAACAATGCCTTATTGGCAGGACTAGCATAGAGAGCTTTTCATTCACCTAACACCTTATGGGCCCAGTTTTAATTAAAAATTTATGTACAAACAACCATCTACATATTACTCCACTACTTGGCGTAACATTCTCAAAGGCTGGAACAATTGCCAACTAGGATTACAATGGCACATAGGAACAAGTGCTCATATTCACTTCTGGACTAATTATTGGATCAAAAAATGGAATAACGGTAAGGTCACTCATCAGTGGGCCCCGTGGGCCCCTAACGAGGGACACACAAAATCTTAAATTAAGCTCTGTCCACACTCTAAGTGGATGGAATTGGACTCTAATTCTGTTTGAATTACCTAACGATATTAAGGATACAATCACTACTCAATATATCTATACTTATACTAGACATGTTGATAGAATCATTTGGGGTTTAACTAGTCACGACAACTTCACTATTAAATCAATGTACCAAACTCTTACTCACCAACTTGCTGTAAGTCATGACTATAACTATGAGTTCGGATGGATATGGAACATACCAGTCCATCCAAAAATAAAGTACCTCATTTGGTTGCTTAGCCACAATAGATTGCCAAACTTGCAATATCTTCAAAAGTTAAATATAATACCTAACAGTATTTGCACTATTTGTCATCAACGGGAGGAATCAAGCAACCATCTCTTTTTGGATTGCACCTACGCCAAAACCTACTGGAAAAATATCGGATTGGAACGCCATATCACAAATCTAGCAAATTTTTCCAATCCTAAAGATTGGCTCAAGCCTCTAATATACTACCATTAATAAGTAAATCCCAAAACCTACTTATCATTAATCATTTGGAACATCTGGACTACTAGAAATAAAAATGTCTATGGAAATAAAAAGAAACAAATTAGTATCAGTACTACTACACAACTAGCTACAGTCTAGCAAAGCCCACAACACCACCCCTAAGAAAAACTAGGGTTCCTTTGAAATGGATACCTCTTAAGCCTAACATATACAAGTTTAATATGGATGGAGCTAGGAACTACTCTCCCACAAACGGTATAGGGGGTATAATAAGAAATCACACTGGCGACTGGATAAAAGGATTTATGGGCAACTTACCCAAACAACCTATTTTGGCAAATGAACTATATGCTCTACTACAGGGACTTATTCTTGCAAAAGAAAATAATCTCGTTCCACTCTAAGTAGCAATGGACGCCAAAGAGGTAATCACACTAATGGAAATTAATAGTTCACAATTGGCTTATCTTGTATATGATTGCAGGCACTTCCTCAAGCTGCTCCATGATCTAATAGTTAATCATGCATACAGAGAACATAATAGATTAGTGGATAACCTGGCAAGTGCAGTAGAAAGTTGGGCAAATGATAAAAAAGAAGTACCCATTTTGCGTGCAGTCCCACAGTCAATTCCAAATGACAATGAAGAAGTCAATAACCCTCTCATGGTTGTAGATGATAGTCCAAATATTAGTAATATTAGTTCAACTTGTAATAGTACTATTTTAACTACTAGTATCAGTAGTACTAACATGGTGCGACCTGAGCACCCATCTCTATATGCATTAGTCAATTAATATAAATTTCTACCTTTTCTACCAAAAATAAAAGGCTTGAAAGGGACAAATCACCAAGCGGTTGGCATATGTTGTGGAGAAACTACTAAAAATGATATAATCAGGAGATCGATAGTGCATGCAATTGTTTTGATTAATTAGTACTGAAGCAAAATGAAATGAGATTTATTTTCATATTTAAGTTACAACTGATGAATTATCATATGCATCAGAAGATAAGCTAGAATAGAGGGCGTAATAGTGCAATTCTACATAGTTCTATAATCCACCGAACTAAGTGGTTCCTACTAACCAGATTGGGAGAGAGAACGAATTCTTTTTTAGAATTTTTACCTCCTATAACAAAATTTTAACACCTTATTTATTTTAAATAAATACCATTTTAAAAATTATATTCTATAACTACCTTTTAATGTTTATAACAAGATATCTATTTATTGTTAACTCATACCCTTAAGCCACTATATAAGCCACTTATTATTTTTCACTTTCATTTTTCAGATTTTTCTCTCTCCTCTCTCTCTCTCTCTAATTTGGTACACGTCATTATCTTCCCCAAAAAACACACCGTCTAGTTCTGAAATTCTGAAAACACTTCTCTCGCCATTAATTTGATACTGAAATTCTCTTTCACCCACATCGTCTAGTTCTGTAATTTGCTAAAAATTAGGCTGGATTAATTAAAGCATTTTCTTTTAGTTCTTTTATTGTTTTTATCAATGCATATGTTTCAATCTTGTAATGCTGCTATAACATTAATTTGTGAAAGTTCTTATTTGGTGGGAAGACATAGTTTGTCTACTCCATATCCATTTGTCTCTCTCAACTCTCATTTTTTTTTTGCTACAAATTGTTGTGTATTTAACTTGTTTCGTATCAATGTCGAAATCTGACATAGGGTAAATTGGGGCTGACAATGGAGGTTTGAAATCTGCTATCGACGAGACGACGTTAAGATTATTCTTGAACAAAGATGACAGAGTTTTGGTGCTGAGCAACTTGAAGAGTTTGTTACCTTTTTTTCCCATTGTATTTCAATGTATCTCGCTGTATTCGGAGTCCTAGGGTTGAGAAACTTGAAGAGTCTATTACATTTTTTTTTATTGTATTTTAATGTATCTCGTTGTATTCTATGTATCTCATTTTATTCATTGTCTTTTTTTTATTTTATTTTAATGTATCTCGTTGTATTCCATGTATTTTATTGTATTCACTGTCTCGCTATATTCCTTGAATGTATTCATATATTTTTTAAATTAATATAATTTATGTATTCATATGTATTTATGAATTCAGATTTATAATTGAGTTTGTTGAGATATATTAGGAGTCTATTTGTGTTAATTGATTCACTTTCCGTTTAAAAACAGATGAATAGACCATGAATTGTGCTATTTACGTTACTGTATTCAGAAATACATATCGTGTATACAATCAAATATAATAATCTATCTAGCCGTAATCCCCTGTTTCACGCCGTGAACACAGTCGAATACAATAATCTGTCTAGCTGTAATCCCCTATTTTACACGAGAAATGCTACTGTATTTATGAATGCAGTAGCTTAAACACATCGAATACATGGTAATAAAACCCTGAAAATATCGATATAGGAAGTAATATAGTAAATGGTAGCTACAACTATCTAATAAACACTAAACAATAGTGGTTTGTGAAAACTTTTCTTCTCTTTTCAAGGCTGCCGGTGGCCTGGGCCCGAACTCAGTTTGGAAGGAAGCCTCTTTAGATGAGAAGGAGAAGCAATCTAATATCAAAATCACATGTGATTAATCTAGACAACTAGCATATACGGAGTTTCACATGTCACATCTTGAAGTGTGAACACAACTCTTCAGTCATGTGAATCTTCAGCTCCACGTCTCTACGGAATCTCCATCACCCACACGATCACAATTATCAAACGCTCCCCGATCTTTTACTGTGTTACCCAAATAAAATCCAAAAAAAGAAATTTCATGTGGGCTAAATTCCTAGGAAAATATGGTTGAAATTGTGTCCACCCTCTTCTCCCTCCTATAGGTGGAAAACATCATGTATTTATGATACATGTTTTTAGGGTTAAAACCTCTCTTCAAAACCTGTTGGAATTTCTTTTCCGCCAAGAAAAGGATTTTCTTTATTCCTACGTATTATTTGGGAACGTAAGAGACTAAGGTTTCCTATTATGGAATTAATTTTTAATTTTTAAAATTGATATCCACAAATATAATTGTGATGACCCAAAAGGTCATCCTAAGTAATTCTAGTTAAATATGTGTTCTGAGGCCCCGAATCCTCCGTTAATCTCACATCGATATGCGTGTGCAGCCCGGACATGTAGCCGGGAAGTCTTTATGCTGAAAGTTGATGAAAATGGAAATTTATGATAATTAAATGAATAAAGTTGACTTTGGTCAATATTTTTTGTAAACGGACCCGGACCCTTGATGTGACGGTCCTAGAGGGTCCGTAGGAAAATAAAGGACTTGGGCGTATGCCCGGAATCGAATTCCGAGGTCCCAAGCCCGAGAAATGAATTTTTAAAGAAAATTGTTTTCTGAAAATGATAAAGGATTTTGAAAATGAACTATTATGTGAAAACCGTGTTACCGGGCCCGTATTATGGTTTTGAAGCCCGGAACAGGTTTATTATGTGTTATGTGACTTATATGTGAAATATGGTGTAAAACGGACTTGAAATGACGTGATTCGGATTAAAATCGGATAAGTTAAGCTTTATGAAGTTTTGAGGAAATTTTATGAGTTTTAAGGTTTAATTCCTTGTTTTGATGATATTTTGGTGATGTAAAAGCTTGAATAAGTCCGTAGGATATTTTGGGAAACGTGTGTGTTTTAGGTTTTGAGACCCGAGGACTCGGGTGAGTTTCGGATAGCTAACGGGGTGTGAAATGCATGAAAAATCTGGCGTTTTTGATGTTTTGCTGGTGTCTGGTGTAATACCCTTCACGAACGCGGCCAAGGGCTCGCAAACGCGAGGGGTAAATTATGGTGGCCTGGGATTTACTCTACGCGAATGCGTAGAGGGAGATGCGAACGCGGAGCACTGGACGANGCTCGCGAACGCGAAGGGTAAATTATGGTGGCCTGGGCTTTACTCTACGCGAACGCGTAGAGGGAGACGCGAACGCGGAGCACTGGACAGTGCTTCTACGCGAACGCGTCCCCAGGGGTGCGAACGCGTAGGCTTAGGGTGAGGCCGGGGGGCAGGATAGGTTTATTCTTCGCGAACGCGGGCGTAGGCTCGCGAACGCGGAAGCCTAGGAAGTTAGACCTTCGCGAACGCGGCCCTGGCTCCGCGAACGCGTAGGTCCCAGCTGCTAACCCTTCGCGAACGCGGCCAGTGGCCCGCGAACGCGAAGGGCAATTTTGCCCAGTGATTTTAATAACCCAAAAACAGAAACATTACGGGATTTAACCCACTTCTTCTCAAACCTCTTCTTCCCCACTTCCCCTTAGGCGATTTTGAAGATTTCCATCACCATAACTCCATAGGTAAGTGATTCCAACTCTATTTTCTTCCATTTATCTTCAACAACCACTAGAATCTAGGCCTAAAAACATGGAAATTAAGTAGAAATTAGGGGTTTTGGGTAGAGTTAGGTTTTTGGGAAATTTGGGGGATTCAACCTCAATTTGGGGTCGGATTTCAAAACAAATTATATATTCTAACTCGTGGGGTTATGGGTGATCGGGTTTTGGTCCGAGCCTCGCGTTTGGACCAAGCGGGCCCGGGGTCAAATTTTGGAATTTTGAAAGAATAGTAGGAATGGTGTATTTAGGCTATGGGATGGTGTTATTGAGTTATTATTGATATAGTTAAGTTAATTATGCCTAGATATTGTTGTTCCGGAGTTGAATTCAAAAGGAAAGGCGGTCTTAGAGGGTTGATTGCTATACTTTGGACTGAGGTAAGTGTTTTGCCTAACTTTGGTGAGGGAATAGGTATTATTTGCTATGTGCTAAGTGATTATCATGTTCATTGCATAGGTGAGGTGACGAGTACCTATGCAATGTGTGTCAAGCATGACCGTGAGTCTATTTTAATAGAAATTGCAGTATTTCTTCCATGTTTAGCATATTATGAGATTGTCTTTACTTGGAAATTTATTCTTGATTCCTGATTGAAAGTATTGGCTGTTGAGTTTGAGAAGTGTTGATACGAATGATAATCCAAGTGTAGAGTATGTGATTGAGGTGATTGGTTGTAGATGAGACCCTTGCCGGTCATTTATTGAGTTATTAAATTGATGTTTTCCCCTTTGCCGGTGTTTTGAACTGCTTATTTCCACTATGCTGTACTCCTTGCCATTACATCTGTTATTGTTTGGTGAGGAAGAGTGTAAAGCACGTAGGGTGATGCCGTGCCATGATATTTAATTACATTGCATAGTGAGGAAGAGTGTAAAGCACGAAGGGTGATG
>ML270282.1:6038-22905 GCA_005239495.1 Nicotiana undulata | reverse complement strand
TACCCACTCATATTTGTAAAATCGTGAAATACATTGGATCGTTACTCGAGTGTAATACCCGAAGCATCGATAATTGTTGCCCTTGATCATTTTAAGTGCTTTCTAGTTTAGTTTATAGTTCGCATTTAGTTATAAACAATTATCAAAACCCAAAATTATATTTGTTTGGCACTGCACAATAGGTGATAATTCTCTAGCATTCCTAACGCCCTCATATTGTTCTCTGTGGGATTCGACCCCAACCTTGTTGGGTTACTATATTTGACAACGATCGCTTACATTCTGTTAAGGTGTAAATTGAGCGTATCAGTTACCGGCAAGTATGTAAACTCTCTTGCATTCGTAGAGGCTCCGTAGACACAATGTGGGTAGTGTAAGTATATGTATTTTTGGGTATTAACATTACGTACTCGGAACCGTAAACCATGTTGGAAAATTATGTATGTACCGGTATTATGTATGTTAAATATTAGTTGTTAACATGTTAAAAGAGGAAAACAATGGAGACATGCTGTAAGATGCACTTGAAACTAAGATCGGTTAACTCATTTGAATTAATGTATGTTATGAACGCGGGGTAACACGTTGGGTAGGATGGAAAAACTAGGTTCTCTTGACTGGGATCACCCGGTTAGGTGCCGGTCTCGCCCCTCAATTTTGGGGCGTGACAAACATGGTATCAGAGCCTAAGGTTTTAAAAAGTGTCATAGGATGTCTCGGAGCCGTGTCTAGTAGAGCCCTTCTTATCGGTGTGTTGTCGACCACATCCATAATTAGGGGGCTGCATGGACATTTAGAAAAATACTCTTCATTGTTATTCTGCATCGTGCGATGGAGTGAAGTGTGAGAGTGTATTTATCTAATTCGTGCCTTGTCCTGATTTTTCAGAAATGGCACCAAAGCAGAGATCTCGACTCGTCCTAGAGGCCAATGCCACTCCGAGTGTGGCCATGCATCCTTTATCTGACGGTGCGGGTGAGAGTGATTCTCCGACCTTGAATTTGCCGGACTCATCCGTGCCAAAACAGTCTATCCCTATTCCTGCTCCAGCGGAGGGTACTGAAATCCCTCCCGCTGATGCTCCTGATCCATCTTCAGTTCCGGCTTCCGGTTCCAGCATTTCTGATGGGGACCTGAGGGGGGCTATTCAGATGTTGACTCAGCTAGTGGCCTCCCCGGCCCAAAGATCTCAGGCTGCCCATGTGTCCTCTATCAAGCAAAGGGATTCTTCAGGTTCTAGGGTCGACTAGTTTCTGTGGTTAGCCCTTCCAGAGTTCGCAGGTACCAACCTAGAGGCTGACCCTCAAGATTTTATAGATGAAATGTACAAGACTGTACGGGTTTTGAAGGTTGCTGAAACTGAGGGAGTTGAGTTGGCTTCCTACCGTCTAAAGGGAGAAGCATATTCGTGGTTTGAGATGTGGAAGAGTTCCCGTGGAGAGCGGAGCCCTCCGGTGAGGTGGGTCGAGTTCGTGAATGCCTTTATGGATCATTTCTTGTCTACCAAAACTATGGCAGCCCATGCTGCAGAGTTCGAGGTCCTTAAGCAGGGCCACATGAGTGTGTGGGAGTACCATATGGAGTTTGTGCACTTGTCAAAGTATGCCACCCACATGATGCCGACTATGGAGGCCAGAGTTCGTCGGTTTGTTTAGGGCCTTGGTCCCTTGGTTGTCAATAAGGCTGCTACAACTTCTTTGCATTCAGATATGAACTACCGGAATATTGTGGGTTTAGCCCAGGCTACAGAGACGCGGAAATTGAAGATGAGGTCAGAGAGAGAGAGTAGTGGTAGAGCCCGGTCAGCGGGCAACCCTGGGAGCTCGGTTGGAGGGGGGAGATTAGCCCTTGGGAGAGGGTCATCGGGACCACTTCAGTCCTATGCTCAGTCCTCAGCCAGTGCGCCGCCATCAGGGCACAGTTATCAGCAGGGAGGTCACTTAGGGCCCAGTTCAGATAGCAGAGGTTGCACCAATCAGGTAGTGTTGGTAGGGGGTATCAGCAGCAGCGGAGGGCCCCATGCCCTAGGTGTAAGAGGCCTCATTCTGGGCCATGTTACTTGGATATGCCCGTATGCTTCAGATGCGGAGAGAGAGGTCACACCCAGTGGAAGTGTCGTGTGCACATTCAGGGCACGGGTCAAAGTACTGCCCAGCTGTCCGGTTCTTCAGCCGTTGCATCTTCAGCAAGCCCTCCAGCTCCAGCAGGGCGCGCTGCAGCTAGGGGTAGAGCACGAGGTCAAGGGGGACCCAGTCGGTTCTATGCTTTGAGTGTTCGCCAGAGTGCGGAGGCTTCTCCAGATGTTGTCACAGATATTTTATCTGTGCAAACGCTTAATGTTTATGCTCTTATTGACCCGGGATCCTCTTTGTCATATGTTACTTCATTTATTGCTTTGAGTTTTGGGATAAAACCTGAACAGCTTCCTGAGTTGTTCTCAGTATCGAGTCCGGTTGGTGATTCCATTACGGCCATGCGAGTCTATAGGAATTGTGTTGTCACGGTGTGTGGTCGAGATACCACAGTCGATCTCATTGAATTAAAGATGGTAGATTTTGATGTTATCATGGGAATAGATTGTCTTTACTCGTGTTTTGCTAAACTCGACTGCCGAACCAGAATATTGAGGCTCGAATTTCCTAACGACCCCGTCATTGAATGGAAAGGGAATCATGTCGTGCCAAGGGGTAGGTTTATTTCCTATCTTAAGGCCTCCAAAATGATTTGGAAGGGATGTATTTATCATTTGGTCCGAGTTGCGGACACCGCTTCAGAGGTGCCGCTCCTAAGTCTGTGCCGGTCGTGCATGAGTTTCTGGGAGTGTTTCCGGATAAGTTACCTGGGATTCCGCCAGATAGAGAGATTGATTTCAGGATTGACATATTGCTAGATACGCATCCAATATCTATTCCACCATACAGAATGTTGCCAGCAGAATTGAGAGAGTTAAAGGAGCAATTGAAAGATCTATTAGAAAAAGGTTTCATTCGGCCAAGTGTGTCACCTTGGGGCGCGCTGGTTCTTTTTGTCAGAAAGAAAGATGGTTCGCTTTGAATGTGTATTGACTATCGACAACTCAACAAGGTCACCATCAAGAATAAATATCCACTGCCTTGGATAGATGATTTGTTCGATCAGTTGCAAGGTGCTAGGTTCTTCTCAAAGATCGATTTACGGTCTGGGTATCATCAGTTGAAGATCAGGGAGCAGGATATTCCTAAGACCGCCTTCAGGACTCGTTATGGGCATTTTGAATTTTTGGTAATGTCCTTCGGGCTGACCAATGCTCCAGCAGCTTTTATGGACCTTATGAATCGTATTTTCAAGCCATTTCTAGACTCCTTCGTGATTGTTTATATTGATAACATCCTTGTCTACTCGCGAAGTCGGGAGGATCATGATGATCACCTTAGAGCAATTCTGCAGACTCTTCAACAACATCGCATGTGTGCTAAATTTTCCAAATGTGAGTTTTGGCTAGAATCATTTGCATTTTTAGGTCATGTGGTCTCTAGGGAAGGAATTCAAGTTGATCCCCAAAAGATAGCAACAGCGAAAGATTGGCCGAGACATATGACCCCGACGGAGATTCGTAGCTTCTTGGGTCTAGATGGGTATTATCGGAGGTTTGTGGAGGGATTCTCCACTCTTGCCTCCCCATTGACTAAGTTGACGCATAAAGTGGTTAAGTTTTAGTGGTCCGATGCTTGTGAAAAGAGTTTTAAAGATTTGAAGTCGAGATTGACTTCAGCGCCAGTGTTAACTTTGCCGGAAGGTACGGAGGGATTCGTAGTTTACTGTGATGCATCGAGAGTTGGCTTGGGGTGTTTGCTGATGCAGCGTAGTAAAGTTATAGCATATGCTTCAAGGCAACTCAAGAATCACGAGAAGAATTATCCGACGCATGATTTGGAGCTCGCAACAGTGGTGTTTGCATTGAAAGTTTGGCAGCACTATCTTTGTGGGGTCCATGTGGATGTGTTCACGGACCACAAGAGCCTTCAGTACCTATTCAAACAGAAGGAGCTTAATGTAAGGCAGCGCAGGTGGTTAGAATTGCTCAAAGATTATGATATGAATATTTTGTACCATCCAGGGAAGGCGAATGTGGTAGCCGACGCTCTTAATCGGAAATCCATGGGTAGCTTAGCACATTTGGAGGCCGGTCAGAGGCTTTTGGCTCGAGAAATTCAACATTCATCAAGACAGGTAATAGTAATGTTGTATAAGTAAAGTACTGAGAGGAAAATGATAGCAATAATTATTGATTTATAAGAAAAATTGAAAATGATTTTGATAGATTGAACAATTTTTTTGAACATTGAAGATCTTATTATAGGAATAAAAATGCGAAAAGGAAATCGTTTAGTAAAATAAAACAGTGAATAATGCTTGTTTTAGCTTTGCTACCCCGAGGCTCGTCGGGCTTTGGTTGTTCTGATGGAACAATTCTTGATATATGCTCCTCTACTCATAGCCTGTATGGGAGGGCCTTCCTCCCCCTCCTCCTCAAGAATAACACAGCAGCTCATATCACCGTTTTCCAGAAACAAATTCCTTAGTGTCGTAAGTGCCTCTTCTTCATCTGATCCATAGATAATGCTGGCCTACTAAAAGGTCTGCTCTAGACGCGGTATCGGATGCTCCAGTGGGTGGTAAGGACCGCGCCAAGGTGGCCAAGTGGTGCCATGTTTCTTGAGCTTGATGGGTTTGGAAATCCCTTGGAGGTTCTTACCGAGACCTTTGCCAGGCTCGTACCCTTTCCAGTTCAGTATGCTTTCGATTTTGCTATCCCACCATTTGTCTTTGTCAATAGAATTGACCCGTTCAAAGTGGTGGTAAGTTTCTCCACCCAGCTTCTTTCTTCTCTCGATCACTGGAATGGTCTAGCAATTGTATATAGGGTTGCTACCACCGCCATGAATAATCACTTCCTCATGATTCCATTCAAACTTCACCGCCTGATGCAGCGTTGACGCTACGACCCCAGCAGCATGTATCCAAGGTCGTCCTAATAACAGGTTGTAGAACGCTGGCACATCTATCACTTGGAAATCAACTTCGAACCAAGTTGGTCACATCTGCAAGCATAGACTGATCTCACCGATGGTGGAACTTTGAGAACCATCGAAAGCTTTCACATTGATTTCTCCATCCTTTATCTCATGGAGCCCTTTACCTAGTTTCTTAAGTGTTATTAGTGGACCGATGTTAAGACTAGATCCTCCATCGATCAGGATTCTGGTGACGAAATAATCTTCACATTGCATAGTGATGTGCAGTGCTTTGTTGTGACCCATCCCCTCAGGTGGAAGCTCGTCCTCATGGAATGTGATCTTGTGACTTTCTAGTACCTGTCGTACCATATTGGCTATCTCCCCGCATGTGAAATTGTTTGGCACATATGTTTCGTTCAAAACCTTCAGCAAAGCACTCTTGTGTGTTTCAAAATTCTGCAGCAAAGAGAGAATGGATATTTGTGCTGGCGTCTTGTTCAACTGGTCAATGAACGAGTATTCCTTGGCCTGTACTCCAAAGGTCATCCGGACCTGTCTCAATAAGGGGAGGCTGATTGGAAGCCTTCTTACTTGATTTCAGCCAGATATTCAGGGGTATAGACTCTACCAGTTCTTGTCATACCTTGTGCTGCAACAGCTTCTTTGGTCTGGACCTTTCCTTTGCTTCTCTCCTCGGTTGTATAGTCCCAATGTATAGCATTTGTATAGAAGGGTGGCGTGGTTGACATCTCCACTGGGATCGGCGCAACTATCCTTACTTCGAATGAAACATGCGCCTTGGGTGGCAAGACTGCAACCTCAAATGGTGCAGGCGTATTTGCCGGAGATACGAACTCAACTTCAATTGGTATTGGTGTCTTTGCAGGTTGCACCGCTTCAAACTCAATATTTATGGACATATTTACCTCGGCATCCTCAGAAGGTTAGATCTGGACTATGATCGGGTTGAGAGTGATTGTCGGTTTCTTTGGGTCATCGCCTTCTGCGATCAGCCCGATTGATCCCTCGGGATCCCAATCATCTTCTATTTCAATCATATGGATACCTCCACCCTTATGTTCAGGAAGTGTATTGTTGCGGACGTTTGGAGCGGAATCCTTTGCCACAATAATATTGTTATCGATCAGGGATTGTATCTTGTCTTTCAAAGAGCGGCATTCATCGATGGTGTGCCCTTTTATGTCGGAGTGGTATGCACAGGATTTGTTTGGGTTAACCCATTGAGAAGGATTCTCAGGGGTGGAAGCAGGGATAGGTGTGACATAACCAGCAACTTTGCGTTTTTCATACAGTTGGTCGATGGGTTCAGCTATGGCGGTATATTGTTTTGGAGGTCTGCGATCAGAATTAGGATGAGGCCTAGGGAAGTTCTGGTGTGCAGGGGGTGATTGATAATGAGAAGGTTGAGAATTATAAGTGTGGTAGACACGAGCGGATTGTGAGTATCTGGGTAAAGTAGGTTGATATGTGGGTGGTGGAGATTGTTAAGCTGGTGGTGGAGCTTGGTATGAAGGCGAAGGTGCTTGGTAATTTGGGGTTGGTTGGTATGTGAGTGGAGGTGTTGGGTAAATTTTGTATTTGAGGGGAGACTTGGTTCTTTGTGCAACCATCACAGCTCACACGTCCCTTTTCTTGGACATACCACCGGACTGTAAAGCCTTATTTGTAGCTTGTAAGGCTTCAAAATTTGTGACGATGCCACTTTTAATACCTTCTTCGATTCTTTCTCCCGGCTTGATAATATCGGAGAATTTGTGGTTCTCAACCATCATCAATCGTTCATAGTACTGTGGGTCTTGAGCTCGCACGAAGAACTTGTTCATTTGTTCCTCTTCTAAGGCGGGTCTGACCTTAGTGATGTGCCGGAGAATTTCGGCACATTTAATACCAAATTACTTAAATTATAATTTTTTTCAAGAGCATTTTCCCTTTATACTTATAGAATTTTGACGTTTTGCAGTGCATGAGATGTAAATACTCAAGACCATAAAAAGAAAGCAAAGAAGCTAAAAAGTGAGGGGAGCAACACTATGCGATCGCATATTTGACAAGAGAGCGTTGCATAACTCAAATCACAAGGGCTAAAATGCGGTCGAGTATGCGATCGCATAAATCACATGTGAATCGCATACTTCACCGCAGAATCTCTGATGCCTGAAGTTGCACCAAGAATGCGATGTTAATCTCCGGTCGCACATCAACAATGCGAACCTCAAATCAACAATGCGGTGGCGACAAGGAAACTAGGGTTTAGTTATGCGATGAGAACAAGAAGGATGCGATCTATATTCCTGATATGCGACAGGAATGCGATAGCATAACTTGTCCGCAGGGGTATTTTTGTCTGTGACCCACCCGACCTTTGGCCCACTATAAAAGGATTTACTTGGGTTTTGTGGGTCATCTAGTCCAGTCTTTGAAGAACACTCCCCCATTAGAATATTCTCTTCTTTTTTGGAAGCATTATAACACTTCATTCTTGATTTGTAAGCATTCATGACACTTAATACTCCTAGCTTTTTGTCATCTATTATGAGTAACTAGCCTTAAATACTAAGGTTGTGGACCCTAAATGGGTGTTATGTATTTGGGTATTTAACATTGAGTATATGCATAATGGGTTGTTGATATTTATTTACTCTTCATTATACATTTCTTGTTAGTGGTTGCAAACATTAATTTATGCCACAAATTCATTCTTAGCTTGGAAAAGTGGGTTAGAATTGGTAAGGGTAAATATCAAAGACTCAAGGCTTTAAACTTTGTTTCATAGAATCACTTAGGGATAAGATGGTTTTATTTGGCATAAAGTGATTTGGATTTCATTGCAACTCTTTTATATTTGGGAAAATTATAAAGAGGAAATACTACTTTATTATTGGAAAATATTGGGTAGCCATCTAGAAATCAAGTGCATATCAAGAACTTCCCATTAGAAATATATCATATTAATACCCATTTGCATTACACGTCATTAAAAGGGGACACAACCTTGGTTCACCTAATCATATTAACTACACTTTTAAGTAAATCTCATTGCTACTATTTTTATTAGTCTATTACACAACCAACCCCCATCTCCCCATTAACTAATGGAATAGAATTATGATTTGAGTTAAGAATCACACTATCAAAGTAACATTTTCACACCTATTCCCTATGGGATTCGACCCCAACCTCGTTGGGTTATTATATTTGACTTTGACCACTTTACACTATTTTAAAGTGTAATTTGAGCGTATCAAATTTTGGCGCCGTTGTCGGGGAATACGGTTTTGAAATTACTAGTAGTGTGTACTTCACTTTATATCTTTTTCTATTCCATCACAAGTTGCTTGTTTTGTATTGGTGTCCCAAGTCACAATGGCCGATAATTATGATGAAGGGGAAAATCCTTTTGCCTATATTAAGGAATACATCGATGACTCCAATGCCATACTCCCACCGGTAGTTGGTTCTTCGACATTTAAAGTGGACCATGGAATGATACTGATGCTCAAGGCAGAAGGATTATTTCACAATTCAACTGATGATGACCCCACGCAACACCTAAGGAATTTCTTGGGTATGTGTGCCATGCACAAACAGACCAATGTATCGGATGACGCCTTGAGGTTGCGGGTGTTCAAGTACTCATTAGCGGGAGAGACAAGGAAATGGCTTCACAACTTACCTCCTCACACCATCACTACATGGTCGTAGCTAGTCCGAGCCTTTTTGTCAAAGTGGTTCCCGGATAGCAAGAAATCTGAGCCTAGAGACAAAATATTCTTCTTTAAGCAAATGTCGGGGGAACACTTACATGAAGCATGCGACCGATTCAAGTTGTACCTTGTGAGATCACCGAACCATGGGTTCCCGGACAACATTTCGATGGAAAATTTTTACATGGGACTGGACCCACTCTCCCAGTCAATTGCAAAGAAATGCCGCGGATGGGTCTTTCATGGATAAGTCATTTGCTAGAATTATGCAAATTCTAGACAAGATGGCTAAGCACAATCAAGCTTGGCATTCGGAAGATACAACTGGGAGAATTTCTTATGGAACTCCTTCTCTGGCAAACATGATCAAAGAGAATCAAGAGAGAGACCAAACAATTGCCGGTCTCGCCACTAATGTTGATGTAGTGACAAAGATGCTCAAGGAAATCAAACCAAGAAAGTGCATATGGTGGAAGACATGCAATCGATGGGAAACCAAGAATGGGAAGAAGCAAACTATGTTCAAAACTCCCAAGGTGGTTTTCGACAACAAAACAATTGGAGGCCAAACCCGCAAGGGCAAGGCCAACAAAATTGGTGAAATGAACAAGGTGGTCAAGGATCGTGGAACAACAACAACAACCACCCCAATAGAAGCTCCAATCCGTATGTACCACCAAGAGGGCAATATTCCAACTCTTCACAATTATCAAGTGAATCTAAAATGGAAGGGATGCTAGAGCATTTTTTCAAAACCAAGAGAAAAGCGATGCAACAATGAGGAATATGTCCGAGGTGGTGGGGTCACACACTGCTTCGATTCAAAAACTTGTATTGGAAATGAGAGATCTATCAAGGGAGCAAACTCCCAAGCAAAATGGCACACTTACAAGTGACACGGTGGTCAACCCGAAAAGCGGCCCAAGTTGGTCGACATCTCATTGTATGGCCATAACAACAAGAAGTGGTAAGGTGCTACAAGACGAGATTGAGAAAGTGATTGATGTTGAGAACAATGATTAAGGAGAGGAAGCGCGGAGTGAGTCACCGGTAGTAGTTGAGGTTGGAGAAACCCTCCTAGAGGATGAGATTAAAGGAGAACGAAAAGGAAAGGCCGTGGAGAAGGCGAAGGAGACCCCAAATGCTCCTCCCCCAATTCCTAGACCTAGTCCTCCATTTCCTCAACGGTTTGCACGAAGAGCGGATGCTGGGAAGTTTGAAAAAATCTATGACATCTTGAAGCAATTGTCAGTGAATATTCCATTCTTGGAAGCTTTCCAAGAAATGCCGGGGTTTGCCAAATACTTGAAAGAGTTGATGACGAAGAAGAGAACAACAAAGAATGAGGTGGTAAGTTTGACTCATCGGGTTAGTTCAATAATTACTACATCAACCGTGGAGAAAAAGGGAGACCTGGGAGCTTTTACTATTCCGTGCACCATTGGGTTGAGAGATTTTGCTAGAGCACTTTGTGACAACGGTGCTATTATAAATTTGATGCCTCTTGATATTTACAAGCAAGCTGGATTGGGATTGACGAGACCAACTAGCATGCGTTTGCAAATGGCCGATAGAACTATAAAGAAATCCTTGGGCATTGTTGATGATGTTCTAGTAAAGGTGGGGAAGTTCCTTCTTCCGGCCGACTTTGTCATCTTGGATTGCTCGGTCGACAAAGAGATTCCTATCATTCTAGGGAGGCCATTCCTTGCGACGGGAAGGGCATTGATGGACTCGGAACGGCATGAAATCAAATTCCGGGTTAATGATGAAGTCACTTTCCAAGCAAGCAAAGGTTTGAAGTTGCCAAGTGCTTATGAAGGAATGTCGATAATTGATGTGGTTGATGAAGTAGAGGATGTCGTTGAGATGAAAATGGAAGAAGAAGGCCATGGAGAGGCATTGGCGGCAATTTTGGTAAATTTTTATGATGAGAACATTGAGGGTTATGCGGAGATGGTCAACGCATTGGAAGGGCGTGGAGCCTATACATATGCACCAAAGAAGCTTTCCCTCGACCTAGAGAATCGAATGACGCCACCCGCAAAACCTTCAATCATGGAGCCACCACACCTGGAGCTCAAACCACTTCCATCGCACTTGAGGTACAAATTTATCGGCTCTAATAATACTTTACCCGTAATCGTGTCTTCTTTGTTGAATGATGTGCAGGTATATGCATTGCTAAATGTCTTGCGAGAGAACCGACAAGCGATTGGATGGACAATAGCGGACATCCGGGGAATCCCCGCCGGCATTTGTGAACATAAAATTCAACTGGAAGAAGGGAGAAAACCAAGTGTAGAGCATCAAGAGGTGGTCAAGAAGGAGATAATCAAATGGTTGGATGCCGGGGTTGTCTACCCCATTGCATATAGTCCGTGGGTAAGTCCGGTGCAATGTGTGCCCAAGAAAGGAGGCATGATAGTGATCCACAACGAAAGAAATGAACTTATACCCACGCGGACAGTCACTGGATGGAGAGTGTGCATGGACTATCGGAAGCTTAACAATGCTACTTGCAAGGATCATTTCCCTATGCCTTTAATTGATCAAATGCTTGATCGGCTAGCGGGAAGATCTTTCTATTGCTTTCTTGATGGATCGGCTACAACCAAATCAACATCGCCTTGGAAGATCTAGAGAAAACCACTTTCACTTGCCCATATGTCACCTTTGCTTTTAGTCGGACGCCGTTTGGGATGTGCAATGCCCCGACCACATTTCAACGATGTATGATGTCCATATTCTCCGATATGGTAGAGTATTTCTTGGAAGTCTTCATGGATGAATTCTCGGTGGTGGGTGACTCATTTGAGCATTGCCTTGACAACCTATGCCAAGTGCTAAAACGGTGTGAAGAAACCAATCTTATGCTCAATTGGGAAAAATATCATTTTATGGTTGATGAGGGGATTGTTTAAGGGCACAAAATTTCAAAGAAGGGCATTGAGGTCGATCGAGAAAAGATTGAAATCATCTCCAAACTCCCTCCTCCAACTTCAGTGAAAGGCATCCGAAGCTTTCTTGGTCATGCCGGATTCTATCGGCGTTTTATCAAGGACTTTTCAAAAATTGCAAGCCCCATGTGCAAACTCCTTGAAAAAGATTCCAAGTTCTTGTTTGATGAAGGATGCCTCAAAGCATTTGAGGAGCTTAAAGAAAAGCTCACCACGGCACCCATTATTGTCACACCGGATTGGTCTCTTCCATTCGAGTTGATGTGTGACGTATGTGGTGTAGCTATTGGAGAGGTATTGGGTCAAAGGCATAAAAAAATTCTCCATCCTATCTACTATGCGATAAAAACTCTTAACGGGGCCCAAATGAACTACACAGTGACAGAGCAAGAGCTTCTTGCTATTGTCTATGCTTTTGAGAAATTCCGGGCTTATCTTTTGGGATCCAAGGTGGTAGTCTTCACAGATTATGCTGCTCTTCGTTATCTTATGGCGAAGAAAGATGCCAAACCAAGGTTGATCTGGTGGGTCCTTCTATTGCAAGAATTTAACTTTGAGGTCAAAGACCGGAGGGGCACCGAAAATCAAGTTGCAGACCATCTCTCTCGAATTGAAGAAAACGGGCGCCCAAGAGATGACTTAGATATTGATGATGCTTTCCCTGATGAGCATATTCTGGCATTATCCTCCTCTTCAGCTCCTTGGTATGCTGACATTGCAAATTATTTGGTGAGTGAACTTATTCCGGATGGACTGGAATCATATCAGAGGAAGAAATTTTTGAGGGAATGCCGTCAATACTATTGGGAGGAACCATTTTTGTTCCGCATCTGTGCGGACAACATTATTCGAAGATGTGTTCTGTAAGAAGAAGTGATGCCAATTCTAAAGGCATGTCATGACTCACCGATGGGGGGTCACCATGGAGGGAACCAGACAGCAGCGAAAGTACTTGAATGTGGATATTATTGGCCAACTCTCTATCATGATGCAAATCAAATGGTCAAAGCTTGTGACCAATGCCAACGCCAAGGGTCAATCTCTAACAGAAATGAGATGGCGATGAACTTTGTACGGGAGGTTGAGATTTTTGATTTATAGGGCATCGACTTTATGGGGCCGTTTGTAAGCTCTTGTGGGATGAAATAGATTCTCGTAGATGTGGACTATGTGTCCAAATGGGTTGAATTTGTTGCCTTGCCAAACAATGAATCTAGGAGCGTGACCGCGTTCCTGAAAAGAAACATATTCACACGGTTCGGCACCCCTAGAGCGTTTCTCAGTGACGGTGGTTCCCATTCTTGTAACAAGGCTTTCAATAGCCTATTGGAAAAGTATGGTGTGAAGCACAAGGTGGAGACGCCTTATCATCCTCAGTCGAGTGGCCAAGTTGAAGTCTCCAACAGGGAGATAAAGAACATCCTAGCTAAAACTGTTAATGCAAACCGAACCGACCGGTCAAGGAAGCTGGATGATGCACTATGGGCCTACCGAACAACATACAAAACTCCTATAGGTACCTCTCCATACACGCTAGTGTTCAGAAAAGCATGTCATCTACCCGTGGAGCTTGAACATAAAGCCATGTGGGCACTCAAGAAGTTGAACCTGAATTGGGGTGAAGCTGCTAATTTGAGGCTAAATCAACTCAATGAGATGGAGGAATTCCGCTTCCATGCTTATGAGAGCGCAGCTCTGTACAAAGAGAGGCTGAAAGTTGTCTATGACAAGAAAATCCTGAAACGGGAGTTCCACACTGGTGACTTGGTGTTACTATTCAATTCCCGACTCAAACTCTTTCCGGGAAAACTCAAATCCAGATGGTCCGGCCTGTTCAAAGTGGTGAATATCTCTCTTTTTGGTGTTGTGGAACTAGCAATTGAGGACAGACTTTGTACGTTCAAGGTGAATGGCCAACGCATCAAACATTACTTGGGCACCGATGGTGAAAGGCATGTGGTAGAAAAATTAGCTCTGACAGATGGTCTTTGTCCCACTGATGAATCACCCCAAAGGAATACCAACTTTGTCATGCCGCGACGTTAAATCAAGCGCTTCATGGGAGGCAACTCATGTTTGGTAAAAGTTTCTATGTTGTCTTTCTATTCCATTTTTGTTTTCCCTTAAATGGCTCGTGGAGCAATTTAACGAGTGTGAGTGCAGATAGCTCAGGAAATCGCAAAAGACAGGGTCGACAATTGCATTTAAAAACCAAGCAGCGAGCAAATTGGCCAGTATGCGGCGCAGATGCGACCACATTACTAGTATGCGATTCGCATTTGCGTCGCAAACATCAACAGAAATTTTAGGGCATCTGATGGCCATTATTCGATGCAAAGGTGCACTATGCGAACCGCATTACATGTATGATATCGCATAGTGCACCGCATTCTGCTCCCCAGGTAAGTCCCTCATCTCGCTCATGTGTTTCCCCACATAAACAAAACAAAACATAAAAAAAAACAAGAAACAACAAGACACAAAAAGAAAAGAAGAGGGAAACAACGGAAAACTCAAACCCAATTTCCCATCAAAAATCCATTGCATTATTCCTCTTTCAGGCTCAACTGCTCATCTCTCAGCTGGTATGGGTCTCTCTTCCCTCACTGTTATCTAAGGTTTTCTTGAATTTCATATATGCTATGAACCTGTTGTATGCGTTGATGTGCTGTGGTTTTTCGCCTTGTCTTTTTAGTACAGGCGTATAGGGGAGGGGGAAGGGTCGACTGAGGAATTTCCCAGAAGCGAATCCACCATTTTAGGGCTTAACACAGACTCTGCGGTTCGCATTTCTAAAATGAGGATCGCATTTGTATCGCAAATCTAGCCCTAGTTTCCTTTATGAAGACGACTTATGAGGCGCATTTATGGTCGCACATTCAAAATTCGAATCGCATCTGTGCCGCATGCACGCACAGTGCACTCCCCCTCCCAACTCCCATTCTGCGACCTATCTGCGATCGCATGTTCACTTTTGCGGTGGATTATGCGATCGCATTATTGGGTCCATTATTGTCAATGCATTTCTGCGATGCATATGCGAATCGCAAGATGGTTATGCGATCGCATATTCCCTCCCATCCGTCTTTTTGTTACTCTGTGTGTCTTTTTGCGACTTGTTTCCGATTTGCATTGTGTTAATGCGATCGCATGCCACGTCGCATAAGTGTAATTTTCTGTACTTGGGTGCATGCTTTCGTCCTTGATGTTTATTTTGTCCGTCCATCCACTCACAAGTATTTTCTTGTTGCAGCAATGGGTCGCAAGCATGTTCCCTCCGCTGCTAAGAGAGCTTCCACAAGCAAGCCGGCACAGCCATCCAAGCGTGCAAGACACGCACTTCCAGAGAACATAGTTGACAGCTCCTCCCAGTCTGATTAGGGGGACACGGAACCAGAGGTAAATTTGGAAGCCAAGGTACGGAGGAAAAAGGGGGATGACTATCAGCTGCGCTTTCCGTTGCCCCTGTCTAGACAGTTGTACCGGGAGGGTCTGAGCACACGCAAGATCCTTCCTGAGAAAAGGCTCACTCTCAAGGGCCTGCAAGAGCGATACCCCCATATTCTAGACAACATAAAAGCTAGAAAATGGGAATGTTTCACCGACCCCCTTGCAGAGTACAATGAAATGATGGTGCGAGAATTTTATGCCTCTTACGCTGCTTCTAGAAATGCCCATCACAAGAGGAACAAGATCTTCAGTTAGCAAGTTCTAGTTAGGGGGGTGGAAGTAGCCTGCCACCGGGAAGCTATTCATGCTCATTATTTCTCAACGCCAAGCCCGAGTAAAGCAGAATACGAGGCCAAGCTGGCCATTCATGATGGAGAGCGTGCTTGGGTCGCCTCTGTGATTGCTAGGGGGACTCCGGCTTGGATCTCTCCTACCCACAAGATTTACAAAGAGGATCTCACGAGGGAGGGGAGATTTTGGCTATCTTTTGTTGTCTCCCGCCTGATTCCCTCAAGGAACGAAACAGATATAAGCATCGAGAAAGCCATTCTCATTGCTTGCAGTATATCAGGGATCACTGTGGATGTGGCTGTCATTATTTTTCAGCAGATTGGGGTCCGAGCTTGGCAGAAGAAGAATTCATTTCCTTTCCCCTGCCTCATAACTGCATTATGACGGGATGCTGAGGTCCCTCTTCTATCTTCCTGTGACAAGATGATACGCTCAAATTACACTTCTAAAATAGTGTAAAGCGGTCGAAGTCAAATATAATAATCCAACAAGGTTGAGGTCGAATTCCACAGGGAATAGGTGTGAAAATATCACTATGTTAGTGTGGTGCTTAACTTCAATCGAAATTCTATTCCGTTAGTGAACAAAAAGGTGGTGATTAATAGTTTGTTATTTTAGAAAAAGAGTAGTAACAAAGGAAGCTAATTTAGATTGTAATTAATATGGGTAGGATAACCAAGGTTGTGCCCCCTTTCATGGAGTGTAATGCAAGTAGGTATTAATATGATATATTTCTAATGGGAAGTTCTTGATATGCAAATGATTCTTAAGATAACTATCCTAGATTTTCCAATACTACGATAGTATTTTCTCTTTATGATTTTTCCAAATGTAAAAGAGTTGCAATAAATCCGAATCACGTCTTGCCAAATAAAACCAACTTATTCCTAAGTGATTCTATTAAACGAGGTTTAACACCTCGAGTCTTTGGTATTTACTCTTACCACTTCTAACCCGCTTTTCCAAGCTTAAGCTAAAGTTCTGGCATAAGTTAATGTTTGCAACCATTAACAAGAAATGTAAGACGAAGAGTAAACACATATCAACTACCCATTATGCATATATTCAATGGCAAATATCTAAATACATAACACCCATTCAGGGTTCACAACCTCAGTGTTTAAACTTAGCTACTCATCATAAATAACCAAAAGAAACAAGCATTTAATAGTGTCATGAATGCTTACAAACCACCACTTGCTTGCCCTAATATTTCCAAAAGTGAAGGATATTTTATGAGATAATGTTGTTCAAAAGCTAGACAGAAGTGCCCCACAACACCCAAGTAAATCCTTTTATAGTGGAAGGAAAATTTGGGTGAAAAACAGACAAAAATACCCCTGACGGATGACATGCGATCGCATTCCTGTCGCATAACAATAATGCGGTTCGCATCTTGTCTTCTTCCATCGCATCTCAAAACCCTAGGTCCCAGAGATGTATC
>ML270278.1:4081-32185 GCA_005239495.1 Nicotiana undulata | reverse complement strand
ACAAGAGAGAAGCAGCGGGAGGAGGGGGGGGGGGGGGGGGGGGTATTTTAAAATAGGGCCACAAGCGTAATTTAATAAACTTAAGGATTAAATTAAAAGACTAGGGGAGGGGTTGTTTTGGGGGGAGGAAGGCATGGGCTAAAAATGTCTATTCACAGTTGTTGCCAATGACTAATTTTGAAAAATAATATCGTTGGTCAACTGCTCCTTTTTTTAAAAATTAAAAAAAAGGGCTGGCGTGACGGGACGGGGTCGGGTCCTTAACGGGCCGGCTCGCGGGGATAGAACGGCACCCCATCCCATGTCCCGTTTAATAATAGGCCCAATCCCATTTATTTTTGTGGGCCGGGACGAGAAGGGACCGGGATTGGCCGACCTGTCTTGTTGGACAACCATAGGTTTGGTAGTCCCCAACTTCAGACTTGTATATTTTAAGTCTGGAACTTCAGACCCACGATTTTCAACTTCTCAACTATTTGAGCACTTGCCCTAGTTTTTCTATTATTTCAGTTATATTTTAAATTGTAAAGGATAGCAACCTTCAAACCATTTATGCTATTGTTGTTGTCGTATCGATTCAAAAGTTATCTCCGTCAAAGTCTAAAAGGTCTTAATTTTGAAAATTTCTCCATATTAAGGCTGCCAAACTTAGAAACTTTATAAGTTTTATTTATTCTTTAATAGATGTCCTAAAAATGGTTGTTTGTGCACTTCCCTCATCATAAACTAGGAATAATTATCAAAATGGCAATATTGTAGTTTCTTTTACAACTCTTTAGCCTTCTATACCTTTTAAATATTTATGGTCAATAAAAAGTTACTGATGATATACAACATTCAAAATACTAAGGAAAAAAAGTTATTTTTCGATGAGTATGGTTGAGATTCATTGAAAACACAAAAACAAAGCAATAAATAAATTTTGAGAAAGATTGGAGGTGATTTGAACTGGTTTGGATCAAAATTTATTGTTAAAAGCAAGTTATAATTTTTCTCAATAACATATGTATCTCATAAATAGGTATACACAAATAAACATGGGAAACATATGGAATACACACCGGATATACATGTGATACATGTGGAATACATTGGGGAGAAATTAATGTTCTTCCATGTTCATCGTCTATTTCGAAATGTCAAATCAAACCACCTTTTAGCCTATCTTTTTCATTTTCCAAGAAATGGAACAATATTAAATAGTACTAAACTGAAACTAGGCCTCATGATAGTTTAGAGCCGGTGTCAAAATTCCCCTAATGAGAGTGTATTGAGTTACTGATTACCTTATCTTTCCCTTTTTTTTCTTTAAAGTGACCGTTCATTTCTTATTTATATTTTATTAGTGGAGTGAAAGTACTAGTTTAAAGCAGTATGGATCAAATGAAAATTTTGTAGGGGAAAGAACAGTAAAAACAAATTCTGTTTAATTCCACATGTACAAATATTGAAAAAGGAAGCAATAACTAAGGAAAGAGAACGATTGTCATTTAATTCTAAGGGAGATCTCATAGTTTATTAACAATATGAGCAGCTTTAGATGACTGGTATCTTTCAAAGAGAAGAAAGCTTTAGGCACTTTGTAATTTAAAAAAATGATTTATACTAACATTAATTATATTTTTTACGACCCTCCTTACTTTTTGCAATGTTTTCTAAGGACTAATAATGGAATTGTAAAAATTTTAAAAGCAAATTACTAAATAGTGTTTAGCATAAAAACTTAGGCATAATAACTATTGCTCAATAATAGTGATCTTGGTGAAAAGAAGAGTTTAAGTAGAAACATAAGAATGGAGGGGGTAATGAATATGTTTTAAATTGTATATCAAGTAAGAAATATACATATTTGGGATACTATATGTAATTATTTTGGGCCGTTAGGCCGAAAATTAAAAAATATATATCAACTGCAATATACATTAAGGCTGTTTCTACAACAGAGACAAAACGGGATAAATAAATACTAGGAAAAATCTCACTTTATACATATTAAGTTCAAACTATTTACCCTTTAATATCCAAGTCAAAGGATTTACTTGTCCTATCTATACGGTCTAAACTATTTACCCGCCTACTCAATTCCCTTTCCCTTTTCAATTTCTTTAAACAAGCAGAGTCTCAAACCCCAAATGTTCCTTTCCCCTTTTAAAAAATACCCACTGCCTAGTCTTTTTAGTGGATGATGAAAATCCAAACCAAATCCATGACCGTTTAATTTTATTGATTTTTCTATATAATTTTTAAAAGGAAATTTTTTTTATATTATTGTACATGAGTTTCACTCCAAAATTCTCTTTCTATATTAGTAATTTTTTAGTATTTGTTTGTATTCTGAACCCATATATTGTTGCGTTTATATATTAAGTTTCTTAGCTCTGATTTTTGTATGTGTATGAAGATTATGAGCTTGAAGCTTTTGAATTTAAAATTTTTATTTTGAAGATTTATTGTTTGATTCGATGTAGGTGCTATAAAATATTGATTATATTACCTTCATGTAAGCTTCCCGGATCTGAAGTTTTATGTATATTTGAATATTCACCATTGTCGGGCTTGAAGCTCTTGAATTTAAAATTTTTATTTTGAAGATTTCTTGTTTGATTCAAAGTGGATGCTATTAAATATCTCTTATAGTATCTTTTGGAAATTCATACAGAAATTTGATAGCATTTGGAACTGATTTGAGCTGATTGAGATCGAAATCTTTAGCTAAATATCTAAAAAGAACACAGCTACCCAACATTATACCGCTATAGTATACAATATGCCATAGGAGTATATAACTATACTGAAACAGTATCTTATTATAGTTTACAATATACTGCAACGGTATATTGTAATAATCGAAGAAGAAGACAGTTACCTAATAATATACTGCTACGGTATAAGATATACTATATGAGTATATAGTTATACTGTGACAATATACTATTATAGTATACAATATACGATTACAGTATATTGTAATAATATGCCATATACTGTAACAGTTTACTGCAATAGTATATAATATACCATAATAATATACTTCGACTGCGATTTGTTGAATTATCTAGCTGTTATTGTGCAAAGTTGCAGTCATGGTTATAATAACACTATACTGTTATAGTATATAACATAATATAACAGTATACCGTAATAAATAAGTTTTTTTTTTGTTATTTTTAATTTTTCCAAATAGGTCCTTGCAAATAAACAATTTTTTGATGGAGTTCCATGAAAATAATATTCTTTTCTTTTTTATTTCATCCCTCCAAGAGCTCCCCGCCTTACTTTTGGGGTTACTCGAACTCACGACCTATTGGTTGGAAGTGAAAGGTGCTCACCACTTAAGCAACTCACTCTTGTCCCGTGAAAATATTATTTATTGTATAAGAAGTAGTTGTCGGAAGATATAAATCAGTAATATGAGAAAAAAATAAAATTTACAAAAAAATTCAATGAAATTAGAAAAGGTTTCAAACTGAGTAGAACCAAGAAAAAATACTTCGAGTGAAAATTCAGTGTTGGGACCCATGATGCAGACGCAGAGGTTAAGCTAGATGCTCAAGTTATCCCCAAGAGAGCGAGTTTTAAGTATCTCGGATCTATTATCTAGGGTAACGGGGAGATTGACGAAGATGTCGCACATCGCATCGAAGCGGGATGGATGAAGTGGAGGCTTGCTTCAGGTGTTTTATGTGATAAGAATGTGTCGCCAAAACTAAAGGGTATGTTTTATCGAGTGGTGGTCCGACCGGCTATGTTGTATGGGGCTGAGTGTTGGCAAGTCAAGAACTCCCACGTGCAGAAGATGAAAGTGGCAGAGATGAGAATGTTGAGATGGATGTGTGGGTGTACCAGGAGAGAGAGGATTAAGAATGAAGCTATCTGGGACAGAGTGGGAGTAGCCTCTGTGGAGGACAAGATGTGGGAGTCGAGGTTGAGATGGTTCAGACATGTTAAAAGAACAAGCATTGATGCTTTTGTCATGAGGTGTGATAGGTTGACCATGGAGAGTTTTAGAAGAGGTCGAGGTAGGCCTAAGAAGTACTGGGGAGAGGTGATTAGACAGGACATGGCGTTGTTTCAGCTCACTGAGGACATGACTCTTGATAGGAGGGTGTGGAGATCGAGGATTAAGGTAGAAGTCAGTTGGTCGTTTTTAGTTGTTCATTGATAGTCTTAGTAGAATGCATGTCTCCTCATATTCTTAGATTTTTTACGTTATGTGGTTTTGTTCGCCTCAGGTATTGTATTCCTCGTTGCTATTATTTGATACTACTTATCCCTTATCTCTCCCTTTTTCTTGTCTTTTCCTTCTTTCTTCCTTTCTTGCTTTCCTTTTCTTCTTCTTACCCTTCCTGAGCCGAGGGTCTATTTGAAATAGTCTCTCTACCTGCATTAGGTAGGGGTAAGGTCTGCGTACAGACTACTCTCCCCAGACCCCACATGTTGGGATCATACTGGCTTTGTTGTTGTTAATGAATTAGAAAAAGAACACGAAACTAAAAAAAAGGACAGAAAAAAAAATGAAAAGAAACGAGCCAAATTGAGTATAAAACCAAATTATGATATAATGAATGATTTTAAAAATGGGTCAAATATGGATAAGATTCATTATATCTATTTTAAAAATAGATAATCAATGTGATAGGTTTGAATTTAACATTTGAAAAATTCAAATTGGACCTTCCTCAAGTTTAGGAAATTAGGAATTCTTCCAAAAGTGATCATATTTAAGAAGCCATGGACAATATGAATATCCATATTATCTGTCGGAAACCCGTCTTTCATACATATTTAATATGGATTGAGTCAAATATTTTATCCGTTTTGCATTACCCGTTTTCAACGTAGAAATTGCACGGGGCGCCCTATTTGGTCGCCCCCATTTAACCTATACCCATTTTTTTTTAAAAATTTTAACTTGTACCCACTTTTTAAACAACTTCAGCCCCTTTCTCCTCCTCCTTCTCCTCCTTCGTTTTCTTCTTTCTTCTTCTACAATGATGACCTCAACATTGCTCTCTTTGATTAATGAAGCTAAAGCAAATATACTAGGACTTCCACTTGGATTATTATAACATTAACAATACCAAACCAAGAGACAATAAAAGTTCTTTGAAATTTCAGATCTGTATTTGTGAATTTCGGTGAAACAAACTAAAGTGGCATACGTCAAGCCGATAATATTATTAAATACATTATGTCGTCTCTTTTTACAATGATTTAGAACAGTACAGAGGAGATGGAGGTGATGGTAATGGACATTGGGTTTATGATAGAGCTGAAGTTCCCCAGTTACAAAGATAAAAACTTCAGCTCTAGAGCTGAAGTTTCCCAGTTACAAAACAAAAACTTCAGCTCTAGAGCAGAAGTTCCCCAGTTACAAAAACAAAAACTTCAGCTCCAGTTACAAACAAAAACTTCAGCTCTAGAGCTGAAGTTCGCTAGTTACAAAACGTGACACAAAAAAGCGGGTATAGATGCAAATGCCCCGTTTTCAACTCGCCCATAATCGAAACCACTTACGTGTTGCCACCCTTATGGCATTGCAGGCCTTTTGTAACCTTTTGCTTCCGCCTAGTCCAATTTAATTATTACTTAATTTGGAGGAAGTACTGCATTAAGGCTAATAAAAACCCATAAACTGAGGACGTCATTTTTTACATAACCAGGATAATGACGTGATTGAGTGTGGATCACTTGACCTGTAAATATCCTCTGGGCTTTGGGAACTTCAGTGAACATAGCCATATAATACTCATAAACGCAAATATTAGTAACATCAAATAACTAAATAAGGAAATTTCATAATCAATTAATGTATAGAGTTTGAATACGTGTTATTCATATGTTGCTCAGCACATGGCTATATTTAGCTGATCACTAGCCTGAAAGACCTATACGTATGGACGAAACTAATTGTAAAATGTCCTTAATAATTAATAGAAAATAATTCAAGATCACCATATCATAGTATCTAATTTCGGTGAATAATTTAATAAAGATTTTCTGAAACTATTTGAATAAGGAAAGAGATGACGACACTTGGCTGATTGCTTGAGGCTAAAGGTGCTTATATAAAGGGGCTTTGACACTTTTGTGTGTATATTTTCGACATCAAACGTGATTCCTTTTGAAAATCACCAACTATTCTGGAAGTGTTATAAATAGAATTCTATTTATGATGAATGTTTATATTCTAGAGAGATTTTAGGGTTTGTTACTTGGTAGCTAAATCACTCTTTCCCTATAAATAGAGGGGTCTTACCCCATTGTAAATCATCCCAAAATTCTATAAGAATCCCCCCTCTCTCTTTCTTTGCAATAATGTTCTTCTTCTTTTATTGTTTTATAACACGTTATCAGCACAAGACTCTAACCAATTGAGTAGAAGCTTTGATGTCACGACCCAATTTCGGAGTCGTGATGGCGCCTGTCATGGAACCAGGCCAGTCACCTATCTATAACGAATCTAAGTTCCATTATCAGAGAGAATACCCTTTTTAATAAATTCGAGGTCAATAATAATAGTAAATCAGAACCTCTCCACTCAATTCTCGGCAATCCGGGCATGGCTAAGGTCACGATCTTGGCGTGACAGTCAAGAACAACATGGCACGGAGATAGCCAATCCATGCCCAATATCACATCGAAGTCAACCATACTAAGCAATAATAAGTCTGCCCGGGTCTCCAAGCCCCCAATAGATATGACACAAGACCGGTACACCCGGTCCACCACAACACTATCCCCCACCGGAGTCGACACATGAACAGCTGAATTCAAAGGCTCACGGGGCATATCCAAGAAATACGCAAAATATGATGAAACAAACGAATACGTAGAACCAGGATCAAACAATACCGAAGGATCTCGGTGACAGACGGAAATAATACCTGTAATCACTGCATATGAAGATATGGCATCTAGTCTGGACGGAAGTGCATTGAAACGGACCTGTCCTCCACCTGATCGACCTCCCCCTCTAGAGCGGCCTCAGATTGACTGACCTCCACCCCTGGCTGCCTAGGCTGGTGGTGTAGAAACTGGTGCTGAAGCTGGAGGTTGGCTCCTCTGCTGAAAAGAAGTACCAGAAAGGCGGGGACAATACCTCTTGATGTGATCTGGATCCCCACACTCGAAACAACCCCTCTCAGAAAAAGACGGTGGAGTCTGAAGGGAACCCCTGGAACCAGAGTAGTTGCTAGAAGAGCCATATGCTGAAGAACTCGGAACTGACTGTGGCCTAGATGAGCTCTGGGCTGGAAGTGCACTGAATGATGAACGGCCCGGATGAGAACTACGAGGGTCGTGTCCAGAAGAGGTACCACTGTAAACTGGACGAGCTGGCTGAGGAGGTCTGAATGGACGACCTCTGCTATACTGAGACTGACCTCCCAAGTGACCACCACTATAATTACCAGATCCTCGAGGCCTCTTGGTCTCCCTCTCAACACGCTCCTGGCGGCGCACTGACTCAATCTCCCTGGCTATGTCAACTACCTCCTCAAAAGAAGCCCCAGATACCCTATCCCTGGTCAGAAAGATCCGTAAATTATAAGTAAGACCGTCAACAAACCTACGGATCCTCTCTCAGTCTGTGGGAACTAGCCAGATGGCATGACGGGCTAGCTCAGAGAACCTCACCTCATACTGCATCACGGTCATGTCTCCCTAACGCAACTGCTCGAACTCTCTGCGCAGCTCCTCTATGCGGGACTGTGGTATATACTTCTCCAAGAAGAGAATGGAGAACTGGTGCCATGTAAGGGGCGCTGCATCAGCGGGTCTACGCCTCTCATAGGCCTCCCACCAAGCAAGTGCAGCTCCTGAGAACTGGAAAGTAGTAAATGGAACTCCGCTGGCCTCTAGTATCCCTGTTGTGCGTAGTATCCTCTGACACCTGTCCAAGAAGGCTTGGGCGTCCTCGCTCTCAGTGCCACTAAAAGTAGGAGGCTGGAGCCTGCTGAATCTCTCCAACCTATGCTGCTCATCATCAGCTAAGTCTGGAACCACATAAACCTGTACCGGAGCAATCGGCTGTGCTGGGACTGCCCCAGGTGTCTGAAGTCTCTGGGTGACCTGCTCAGGTGTCCGGGCAGCTGGAGTCTGAATGCCTCATTCAGCCTGAGAAGTAGTAGCAGTAGTGTACATTGCAACGACCTGTGCCAAACTGGTGCACACTGTCAAAATCTAAGCTAGGGTCTCCTGAAGACCCGGAATCACTATGGGCACTGCTGGTGCCTAAGCCTGCCCCGCTGGAATCTCAGCTGCGGGGACCTGATCCTGAGCAACGAGAGGGTCCACAGGTACTGCCTCGGCTGCTGTGCGGGTTGCACCCCTCCCTCCGCCACGGCCTCGACCTCTGGCTGGTCCTGCTAGTGCCTGGTCACCTCTACCGGTAGCACGAGTCCTCACCATCTGTGAGAGAATGAAAACAACAGAAGTTTAGTCCCGAGTTCAACAGAGTCGCATGATAGAATTCAAAGATGTGGAATTTTAAGGGTTTTGTAGCCTCTCGAAGATAAGTACAGACGTCTCTGTACCGATCCGTAAGACTCTACTAAACTTGCTCATGACTGGTGAGACCTATTCAACCTAGAGCTCTGATACCAACTTGTCACGACCCAATTTCGGAGTCGTGATGGCGCCTGTCGTGGAACCAGGCCAACCACTTATCTATAACGAATCTAAGTTCCATTATCAGAGAGAATACCCTTTTTAATAAATTCGAGGTCAATAATAATAGTAAATCAGAACTTTGGAAACAATTTGTGGAAAAACAAAACTCAAATCCTACAAATCCCGGATCAGGTGTCACGCAGTCATGAGCTACTAATTCATAAACAAGACCCAAATGAAATGACCGACATAGTCTGAAAGTAAATACGACAGGTAGAAAAAAGAAAGAGATGACGAGATCAAGGTCGCCAACTGCTACCTCGTCAACTCCGATGAAATTGCTGCGACTCACTGACCAGAGCTGGATCTCAATGTACCTGGATCTGCACACAAGGTGCAGGGTATAACGTGAGTACACCAACTCAATAAGTAACGAAAATAACCTATGGGCAGAGAGGTAGTGACGGACTAAAACTCCGATAATTTGAACAACAACATATAGTTTGAACATGACAGTAATATAGTAGAAAGTAAGCAAAATGCACCGAGTTATGTATGTAAACTTGCATATGTTCGTGTAAAATCAGGAATGCTATGTATACAGTATCCACCCTCATAAGGAAGTCCACTCAGTACTCGAATTTTCCATCAGGCCAGGGAAAATCCATCCCAGAATAAGGATAAGTACAGTGACATAGTCACTCGGTACTGAGGAAAAAGGATAGGCCAATCCGGCCCCACGGAGAAGATCCATCTCTGGAACAAGACACCACGGAGAAGATCCATCTCTGGAACATACTCGGACAAGATCCGTGTCCATGGAAGATCCATCCCTCAATATCTGTGCGCTCACTGGGGGTGTAAAGACTCCGGAGGGGCTCCTATAAGCCCAAGCGCTATATCAAACCAACGAAGGTATGATTCAAGGATCGCTGCGGTGTACAGTCCGATCTCATAACTGTCTCAAAAATCTGGCTCTAGGCCTCACTCAATCAATACTTTCAAGTCTCACTCACAATGCTCTCAAATATGTATAATTCTGCCCAAACAATAATAATGCAACATAATTAACAAATGCTGAGAATGATGCATTAAGATGTATGCTACAACAGGACTGAGTGCATGGTAGTAAATAACTACAGATAGAGATAGCAACAATTGACCGTTTTAGTCTAAACACATTGACATGAAGCCTTAACAATTACACTTATCATGATTTCTAATATGCTCGAGGAAATATCCACCTTCGCAGTACAAGTATCAGTGTGAAACAACCATTAGACAATGCCATGGGATGAGCCAGGCCACAACAATCGGTGTACGCCTACCTGCCCATCACTTGGCAAGTGCGTCACCTTAGTTTACATCAATTATCAGATAATTTGGGGTTTCGAACCCTCAGTTCCAAGGTTGAAGATGTTACTTACCTCAAAACCGGCTAAAACACTACTCCGCAATGCCCTTGCCTCGAAATTCGGCCTCTGAGCGCTCCAAATCTATCAACAATCAAATGTACATCATTACAATGTTCTAAGGAATGAATCCCAATCAAAATTTACCGAAAATACTCAAAATCTCGAAATTGGTCAAAACCTGGCCCCCGAGCCCACGTCTCGACAATCAGAAAAATTCACAAAACTGGAATCCTTATCTTCACCCGAGTCTACCCATATCAATTTTATCAAAATCCGACCACGAATACCCCTTCAAATCGTCAAAAGAATTTCCTAATTTTTCTTCCCCCAATTTCCACTTTGATTCTCCAATTTCCAAGGTAATAATCAATACTAATTCATGAAATTAGACCAAGAATGATTAAGGAACACTTACCTCAAGTCTCCCACTGAAAATCTCTCCAAAATCTCCCTTCTCCCGAGCTCTCTAATGGAGTTTTTTGAAAAATAGCTAAAACTCTCGTTTTTGGACTTAAAGATTATGTCCAGTGATCTCGCACCTGCGATCACTTTCTCGCACCTCCGTCTTCGTAGGTGCGATGCTTCTCCCGCACCTGCAGCTTTGCAGGTGCGATACTTCTTCCGCACCTGCGATCTCCCCTGGGGTCTCCCAATTACGCACATGCGATACTCCTTCTGCACCTGCGACATCACAGGTGCGACCAATTCCTCGCACATGCGGAACTCCTCAACCCAGTCCATTTTCGCATCTGCGGAGCCAAGTCCGCTCCTGCGGGACCGCACCTGAGGCTCCCCTTCCGCATGTGCGAAAACATCAGAACAGCAGCAAAAGCTGCATTTTGCCAAGTCTAAATTCCTCGTTCGCCACCCGAAATCAAGCCCGAGCCCCTCGGGACCCCAACCAAACATACCAACGCATCATATATGATCATTCAAACTTAGTCGACCCTTTGGAACATCAAAAACAACATCAAAATTCCAAAAACTCATCGAATTCAAGCCTATGAACATTGAAATTTTTAAATTTCGCCAACGATGCCGAAACAACCCAAAACAACCCCGATTGACCTGAAATTTTGCAGACACATCCAAAATGACTATACGAACCTATTCCAACTGTCGGAATTCCATTCCGACCTTGATAGCCTATTTTCCACTGCCGACCAAAAATCGCCAAAAACTATTTTTTGCCAATTCAAGCCTAATTCTACACCGGACATCACAAAACTATTCCGAACACACTCCTAAGTCCCAAATCACCTAACAAAGCTATCTGAGCCATAAAATCTGCATTCCGAGGTCATTTACCAATAGGTCAACTCTGGGTTGATTTTTCCAACTCTAAGGCTATTTTTAGAGACTGAGTGCCTATATTCCTTCTATAATCACTCTGAACCCGAGCTAATCAATTCTATCATATCATGAACAGTCTAACCAAGCTACGAAAAGGCAGAAATAGTGAAAATAAATGCATGTTCTACGTAACGACCGGCCGGGTCGTTACATTCTCCCCCTCTTAAACAAACGTTCGTCCTCGAACGGTCTAGAAACATACCTGGAGTCTAAAACAAGTGAGTATATCTGCTCCGCATCTCCCGCTCGGTCTCCTAAGTAGCCTCCTCCACTGGCTGACCTCTCCACTACACCTTCACTGAAGCTATCTCTTTTGACCTCAACTTTCTGACCTCTCGAGCCAAAATAGCAACTGGTTCAACCTCATAAGTCATATCATCATCGAGCTGAACTGTACCGAAGTCTAAGACATGAGACGGGTCACCAACATACTTCTGGAGCATCGACACGTGGAACACCGGATGAACACTAGACAAGTTGGGTGGCAAAGCAAGTCTATAAGCCACCTCTCCAACCTTCTGAAGCACCTCAAATGGACTAATGAACCGGGGACTAAGCTTTCCCCTCTTCCCGAACCTCATAACACCCTTCATGGGTGACACCTTCAGCAGTACCTTGTCACCCTCCATGAAAGACACGTCCCGAACCTTCCGGACCGCATAGCTCTTCTGCTTGGACTGAGCCGTGCGAAGTCGCTCTTGAATCAACTTCACCCTTTCCAATGCATCCTGAACCAAGTCTGGGCCTAACAATCTAGCCTCACCGGGCTCAAACTAACCCACCGGGGATCTACACCTCCTACCATATAAAGCCTCATACGACGCCATCTGAATACTCGATTGGTAACTGTTATTATATGCAAACTCCGCTAATGGAAGAAACTGATCCCATGAACCGCCGAAATCAATCACACAAGCACACAACATGTCTTCTAGGATCTGAATAGTCCGCTCTGACTGCCCGTCAGTCTGGGGATGGAATGATGTGCTCAGCGCTACCTGAGTACCCATACCTCTCTTCATAGCCCTCCAAAACTGAGATGTGAACTGAGTACCTCTGTCAGAAATAATAGAAACCGGGACCCCATGCAGTCGGACAATCTCTCTGATGTAAATACCAGCTAACCTCTCCGAAGTATAAGTAGTACTGACAGGAATGAAATGCGCAGACTTGGTCAGTCGATCCACAATAACCCAAATAGCATCAAATCCCTTCGAAGTCTGTGGGAGCCCAACTACAAAGTCCATGGTGATCCGCTCCCACTTCCACTCCAGAAAGACTAACTCCTGAAGCAACCCACCTATCCTCCGATTCTCATACTTGACCTGCTGGCAGTTGAGGCACCGTGCTACATACTCTACAATATCTCTCTTCATCCGCCTCCACCAATACTGCTGTCTCAGGTCTTGGTACATCTTCGCGGCACCCGAATGGATGGAATACCGCGAGCTATATTCAATGCTGACTTGAGCTTCTAAAAGCTCTCCTCACACTCATCGGACCATCTGAATGGAGCACCCTTCTGGGTCAATCTGGTCAGTGGTGAAGCAATATAGGAGAATCCCTCCACAAAGCGACGGTAATAACCCGCCAAACCAAGAAAACTCCTAATATCCGTAGCCGAGGACAGTCTGGGCCAACTCTACACCACCTCTATCTTCTTCGGGTCCACCTGAATACCCTCACTAGACACCACGTGACCCAAGAAATCTACCGAACTAAGCCAGATCTCACATTTGGAGAACTTTTCATAAAGCTTCTCCTCTCTCAACCTCTGCAACACAACCCGCAAATGCTAAGCATGCTCCTCCTGTCTACAAGAATACACCAGGATGTCGTCAATGAACACAATAACGAATGAATCAAGGCAAGGCTGAAACACATTGTTCATCAAGTTCATGAACGCGGTTGGGGCATTGGTCAGCCCAAAAGACATAACCAAAAACTCATAGTGACCGTATCTGGTCCTGAAAGCAGTCTTCAGAATATCAGAATCCCAAATCTTCAACTGGTGATAACCCGATCTCAAGTCAATCTTGGAGAACACCTTAGCTCCCTGAAGTTGATAAAATAAATCATCAATGCGAGGCAAAGGATACCGGTTCTTCACCATAACCTTATTCAGCTGCCTATAATCAATGCACATGCGCATAGAACCATCCTTCTTCTTTACGAACAACACTGGCGCACCCCAAGGTGAAACACTAGGCCGAATGAACCCCTTATCAAGGAGTTCCTGAAGTTGCTCCTTCAATTCCTTCAACTCTGCTGGGGCCATGCGGTAAGGCGGAATAGAGATAGGCTGGGTATATATTAACAAGTCAATACCAAAGTCAATGTCCCTGTCAGGTGGCATGCCTGGCAGGTCTACAGGGAAAACGTCCGAAAACTCACGGACCACAGGAACAGAATCAATAGAAGGAGCCTCACTACTAACATCCCTCACAAAGGCCAGATAAGACTCACATCCCTTCCCAATCATATGTGAGCCTTTAGATAGGAAATCACCCTACTAGGCGCATACTCCACCGAACCTCTCCACTCAATTCTCGGCAATCCGGGCATGGCTAAGGTCACGGTCTTGGCGTGACAGTCAAGAACAGCATGGCACGGAGATAGCCAATCCATGCCCAATATCACATCTAAGTCAACCATACTACGCAATAATAAGTCTGCCCGGGTCTCCAAACCCCCAATAGATATGACACAAGACCGGTACACCCTGTCCACCACAACACTATCCATCACCGGAGTCGACACATGAACAGCTGAATTCAAAGGCTCACGGGGCATATCCAAGAAATGCACAAAATATGATGAAACATACGAATACGTAGAACATGGATCAAATAATACCGAAGCATCTCGGTGACAGACGGAAATAATACATGTAATCACTATATCACAAGCTATGGCATTTGGTCCAGCCGGAAGTGCATAGAAACGGACATGTCCTCCACCTGATCAACCTCCCCCTCTAGGGCGGCCTCGGATTGACTAACCTCCACCCTTGGCTGCCTAGGCGGGTGGTGTAGAAATTGGTGCTGAAGCTAGAGGCTGGCTCCTCTGCTGATAAGAACTACCAGAAAGGCAGGGACAATACCTCTTGATGTGACTTGGATCCCCACACTAGAAACAACCCCTCTCAGCAAAAGACGGTGGGGTCTAAAGGGAACCCCTGGAACCAGCGTAGTTGCTAGAAGAGCCATGTGCTGAAGAACCCGGAACTGACTGTAGCCTGGATGAGCTCTGGGCTGGAAGTGCACTGAATGATGAACGACCCAGATGAGAACTACGAGGGCCGTGTCCAGATGAGGTACCACTGTAAACTGGACGAGCTGGCTGAGGAGGTCTGAATGGACGACCTCTGCTATACTGAGACTGACCTCCCTAGTGACCACCACCATAACTACCAGATCCTCGAGGCCTCTTGGTCTCCCTCTCAACACGCTCCTGGTGGCGCACTGACTCAATCTCCCTGGCTATGTCAACTACCTCCTCAAAAGAAGCCCCAGATACCCTCTCTCTGGTCAGAAAGATCCGTAACTGATAAGTAAGACCGTCAACAAACATCCGGATCCTCTCTCGGTCTGTGGGAACAAGCCAGATGGCATGACGGGCTAGCTCAGAGAATCTCATCTCATACTGCGTCACGATCATGTCTCCTTGACGCAACTGCTCGAACTCTCTGCGCAGCTCCTCTCTGCGGGACTATGGTATATACTTCTCCAAGAAGAGAATGGAGAACTGGTGCCATGTAAGGTGCGCTGCATCAACGGGTCTACACCTCTCATAGGCCTCCCACCAAGCAAGTGCAGCTCCTGAGAACTGGAAAGTAGTAAATGGAACTTCGCTGGCCTCTAGTATCCCTGTTATGCATAGTATCCTCTGACACTTGTCCAAGAAGGATTGGGCGTCCTCGCTCTTAGTTCCACTAAAAGTAGGAGGCTGGAGCCTGCTGAATCTCTCCAACCTACGCTGCTCATCATCAGCTAAGGCTGGAACCACATAATCCTGTACCGGAGTAATCGGCTGTGCTGGGACTGCCCCAGGTGTCTGAAGTCCCTAGGTGACCTACTCAGGTGTCCGTGCAGCTGGAGTCTGAATGCCTCCTTCGGCCTGAGAAGTAGTAGCAGTAGTGGACATTGCAACGGCCTGTGCCAAACTGGTGCACACCGTCAAAATCTAAGCTAGGGTCTCCTCAAGACCCAGAATCACTATGGGCACTACTGGTGCCTGAGCCTGCCCCGCTGGAATCACAGTTGCGGGGACCTGATCCTGAGCAACGAGAGGGTCCACAGGTACTTCCCCGGCTGCTGTGCGGGTTGCACCCCTCCCTCCGCCACGGCCGCGACCTGTGGCTGGTCCTGCTAGTGCCTGGTCACCTCTACCGGTAGCACGAGTCCTCACCATCTGTGAGAGAATGAAAACAACAGAAGTTTAGTTCCCGAGTTTAAAAAAGTCGCACGATACAATTTAAAGATGTGGAATTTTAAGGGTTTTATAGCCTCTCGAAGATAAGTACAGACGTCTCCGTACCGATCCGCAAGACTCTACTAAACCTGCTCATGACTGGTGAGACCTATTCAACCTAGAGCTCTGATACCAGCTTGTCACGACCCAATTGCGGAGTCGTGATGGCGCCTGTCGTGGAACCAGGCCAGCCACCTATCTATAACAAATATAAGTTCCATTATCAGAGAGAATACCCTTTTTAAAAATTCGAGGTCAATAATAATAGTAAATCAGAAATTTGGAAACAATTTGTGGAAAAACAAAACTCAAATCCTACAAATCCCGGATCCGGTGTCACGCAGTCATGAGCTACTAATTCATAAACAAGACCCAATTGAAATGAACAACATAGTTTGAAAGTAAATACGATAGGTAGAAAAAAGAAAGATATGACGAGATCAAGGTCGCCAGCTGCTACCTCGTCAACTCTGATGAAACTGCTGCGACTCACTGACCAGAGCTGGATCTCAATGTTCGTGGATCTGCACACAAGGTGCAAGGTATAATGTGAGTACACCAACTCAATAAGTAACGAAAAAAACCTATGGGCTGAGAGGTAGTGACAGACTAAACCTCCGATAATTTGAACAACAACATATAGTTTCAACATGACAGTAATATAGTAGAAAGTAAGCGAAATGCACCGAGTTATGTCTGTAAACATGCATATGTTCGTGTAAAATCAGGAATGCTATGTATACAGTATCCACTCTCATAAGGAAGTCAACTCAGTACTCAAATTGGCCATCAGGCCTGGGAAAATCCATCCCAGAATAAGGATAAGCACAGTGACATTGTCACGACCCAAATCCTAATTCAGGTCGCGATGGCGCCCAACAGCGGAGTTAGGCAAGCCGATATAACTTTTACTAAGTGATACCCTTCCTATTCGATCAAACAAGTCAATGCTTACCAGTTTATATTAATTAACATGATACTAGCCTTGAGTGAAGGTAAAGTCAGTAGATACAAGACCGAAATAAAACATACACATAGATATACATCCCAAAACCCCAAAAATATATACCGCGTGTGTGCCAGGAACTAGTGTCACGAGTGTCACGGGCAACTACTGAATATACAATGACTACTACATATACAGGGTCTCAGTCTGAATGAACTAGATAGATATTATAACAAAAGAAACTCCAGGGTGCTGCTAGGAAGTCGCCAGGAAAGTAGCTCACCGTGAAGTATGACCACACTATCAACATCTGGCACCGACCTGAAAATCAGATGGACCAGCCTCCGAATTTATTCAGTCAAGTACAGAGAAGGAAAGAAAGTGCAGTATGAGTACATATATATAAATATGTACCCAGTGAGTATCCCGTCTAATCTCGAAAAAAAAGTGATGAGAGGTCGACTCGATACTCACTAAGGTCCAACAGTCGTAACAGGATATAAAGAAACCTGTAGGCAAGTAAAACAAATAATCAAGTACATCAATATCCGGCATCAAATAACAATCTCAAATCAAACAAGTTTGGTATCCGCCGTGGCGTACGGCCCGCTCCCATATGGTACTCAATCTCGCCGTGGCGTACGGACCGATCCCATTGTGGTAGTCTCAATCTCGCCGTGGCGTACAGCCTGATCCCACCCTCGTAGTCTCAATCTCGCCGTGGCGTACGACCCGATCCCACCGTGGTAGTCTCAATCTCGCCGTGGCGTACGACCCGATCCCACCCTGGTAGTCTCAATATCGCCGTGGCGTACGGCCCGATCCCATAATATAATCAATCATCACTCTGCCGTGGCGTATGACCCGATCCCATAATATAATCGATCATCACTGNATCACAACGTTCAAAGACAACAATACCAATCACACAAGTATACAAGTCATATCTATGCTACAACAGGGGAAAACAATGAGCATGATGTGTCCTAACTACCCGGACGAAGCAGTAATAGACACTACATACGAACTCTCGTCACTCGGTGCTTACGTAGCCCCCAAACAAGATCGCATAGCAAACAAGGTTACCTAGAGGGACAATTTCCCTCTTACGAGGTTAGAGAGGAGACTCACCTCGATAAAAGCACTCCTCGGACCAAGGACCGGATCAAAAGATGCGCCCGAAATTCCGAAACTACTCTTGACGGCTCGCAACTATCCAAACATAGCATAATTGAGTCAATTTATGCTCCAGGAATAAGAATTAACAAGAAATTCCAAAATATAGTATTCTTGAAGGTTTTTGAATTTTTGACCCCGAGCCCACGCGTTCGGATTTTAAAAATTCTCGAAGGAATGAATTACCCGAAGCCTAAGGATCGTAATTACCTAAATTATTTAGGAATTCATGGCTAAAAAGGGATAATTCACTAATTATCAAAGCCCTAGAAATTCCTATCGAATTTCATGATTTTTGTTTCTTTTAGGAATTAACCCGTTAAATTCCATGCATAATTGTGAGAACTAGGAGAGAATTGCTTACCTATTCAGTGGGTGGTTGTGGGAGGTGTTCTTCAACCTTGGGTGCTCTCTAATGGAGGTAAAAGATGACTAATGAGGAAGACAACCTGTAATTGAGCATTAAAATACTGCCCAGGAAAACCTTCACTGCGATCGCGGATCAGGCCTGCGATCGCGGAGAACAAATGACCCTGGCCCCCAGGAAGCACTATGTGATCGCATAGATGGGGCCTGCGATCGCAGAGGGTAGGGAGGTAGGCTTATGTGATCGCAAAAGTGAGGTCTGCGATCGCAGAGAGGAACATGCAGCAGGGGGGGTAGGTGACTTGTGCGATCGCAGGGGTGAGTCTGCATTCGTAGAGAGTTGGGAAGGGGACCTTATGCGATCGCGGAGTTATGTATGCGATCGCAGAGACCATTGGATGTCCCAGCATAATTACTTCTCTGCGATCGCAGAGAAGGAAACAGACAGAAAAATTTCTGGTTTTTCTAACTTAGCTCCCGGGGGTCTAAAACACCCCCAAGCCCCCCGAGACCCCGTCCAAAAGTACCGGCAAGTCTGTATTCATGATACGGACTCGCTTGAACTTTCGGAACATGAAAAACAACAACGAAACTCAAAATTCAACCCCAAAACCAAATTAATCAAACTTAAGAACTTTGAAATTTTAGAATTCCTTACGTTGCGCCGAACGGGTCTATACTACTCGGAATGACCCCAAATTTTGCAAACGAGTCATAAATGACTATACGAAACTATTGTCGGTCCCGGAATTCCATTCGGATCCTGATAGCATGAAGTCCCATTCAAGGCCAATTTCTAAACTTAAGGAAATCCTGATTTCCATTTCGGGCGCCGAAACGCTCCTGGGTCATCAGAAACCCGAGCTGAACATACGCCCAAGTCTGAAATCATCATACGGAGCTACTGGAGCTGTCAAAACTCGATTCCGAGGCCGTTTGCTCAAAATGTTGATCGAAGTCAAACTTGGCTAAATAGGCCAACCTTAAGGAACCAAGTGTTCCTAAACCATCCAATTCATTCCCAAATTCCGAACCACCCGCTCCCGCGAGTCATAAAGAACGAATAGCCGCTATGGAAGGTTTCATTTAAGTAAACGGGACCCTAATACGCAAAATGACCGACTGCGTCGTTACATTCTCCCCCTCTTAAACAAACGTTCGTCCTCGAACGGGACTAGGATCGTACCTGAAGTGCTGAATAGCTGTGGATATCTGCTTTGCATGTCCTGCTCGGACTCCCAAGTTCCCTCCTCAACTGGTTGGCGCCTCCACTGGACCTTAACCGCAGAAACTGTCTTAGACATCAACTGGCAGTCCTGCCTATCAATAATGGCAACTGGCTCCTCCTCATAGCCCAACTTCCCATCTAACTGGATAGTGATGTAATCAACCACGTGCGAGAAGTCGGCGTGATACCTCCGAAGCATAGATACGTGAAATCCCGGGTGAACTCCTGATAAGGCTGGAGGCAAAGAAAGCTCATAAGTAACCTCTCCAACCCGCTTCAGCACCTCGAAAGGACCTATAAACCTGGGGCTCAACTTGCCTTTCTTCCCAAATCTCATAATGCCCTTCATCGGCGAAACCTTCAACATAACCTTATCTCCCTCCATGAATGCTACATCACGTGCCCGCTGATCTGCGTAGCTCTTCTGCCTAGACTGGGTTGTACGGAGCCTTTCCTGAATAATCTTCACCTTTTCCAAGGCATCTCTCACCAGATCTAAACCATATAGCTTGGCCTCGCCAGGCTCAAACCACCCAATCAGAGAACGACATCGTCGACCGTATAAAGCCTCGAATGGAGTCATCTCGATGCTGGACTGATAACTATTATTGTATGCAAACTCCGCTAAGGGTAAGAATTGATCCCACTGACCCCCGAAATCAATCACACAGGCCCTGAGCATATCTTCCAGAATCTGAACTGTACACTCTGACTGGCCATCAGTCTGAGGGTGAAATGCTGAACTGAGGTCTATCTGAGTACCCATCTCGCTGTGCAAAGCTTTCCAGAAATGTGAAGTGAACTGAGGACCCCGATCTGAAATAATAGACACCGGCACACCATGCAACCGGACTATCTCCCGAAGGTAAATCTGAGCTAGCCTCTCTGTAGTATAAGTAGTAGCCACAGGAATGAAATGTGCCGATTTGGTCAATCTATCCACAATGACCCAAACCGCATCAACCTTCCGCAAAGTCCGAGACAACCCAACCAGGAAGTCCATAGTGATTCGCTCCCATTTCCACTGAGGAATGGGCATCTGTTGAAGTAAGCCTCCTGGCCGCTGATGCTCGTACTTAACTTGCTGACAATTAAGACACCTGGCCACATACTGAACAATGTCCTTCTTCATCCGCCTCCACCAGTAGTGCTGCTTCAAATCACGGTACATCTTCGTAGCTCCTAGGTGGATAGAATATCGAGACCCTTGCGCCTTTGCTAGAATCCTCTCCCTCAGGCCATCAGTATCTGGAACACACAATCGGCTCTGGAGTCGCAGAACACCATCCTCGCCTAAAGTAATCTCCTTGGCCCTGCCCTGAACCACCGTATCCCGTAGCTCTGCTAGACGTGGATCATCAAACTGTCGAGCCTTAATCTCTCCCAATAATGAAGACTGAGCCATCACATGAGCTAGAACTCGACGAGGCTCAGAAAGATCCAATCTCACCAGGCGATTGGCCAAGGACTGAATGTCCAAGGCTAAAGGTCTCTCCTCAGCTGCAATGTAGGCCAAACTACCCATACTAGCTGCCCGCCTGCTCAAAGCATCTGCCACTACATTTGCCTTGCCCGGGTGATACAGAATAGTGAGATCGTAGTCCTTTAATAACTCAAGCCACCTTCGCTGCCTCAAATTAAGGTCCCTCTGCTTAAGCAGGTACTGCAGGCTGTGGTGGTCAGTATAGACCTCACAAGATACACCATATAGATAATGCCACCATATCTCAGAGCATGAACAATCGCCACCAACTCCAAATCGTGCACAGGGTAATTCTTTTCATGAACCTTCAGCTGGCGCGGAGCATAATCAATAACCCTGCCATCCTGCATCAACACACACCCCAACCCGACGCGTGAAGCGTCGCAATACAGTGTATATACTCCAGACTCAGAAGGCAATGATAACACTGGTGCTGAAGTCAATGCTAACTTGAGCTTCTGAAACCTCGCCTCACAATCGTCGGACCATTGAAATGGAGCATTCTTCTGAGTCAATCTTATCAATGGGGCTGCAATAGAAGAAAACCCCTCCACGAACCGACGGTAGTAGCCTGCTAAACCCAGAAAACTCTTAATCTCTGAAGCTGAAGTAAGACGTGGCCAACTCTGAATTGCCTCAATCTTCTGCGGATCAACCTTGATACCCTCACCTGAAACCACATGCCCCAGAAATGCCACAGACCCTAACCAGAACTCACACTTGGAGAACTAAGCATATAGCTTCTGTTCTCGCAAGGTCTGAAGCACAACTCTCAAATGCTGCTCATGCTCTCCCAGGCTCCGTGAGTAGATCAATATATCATCAATGAAAACAATAACGAAGGAGTCGATATACGATCTGAATACCCTATTCATCAAGTCCATAAATGTTGTTGGGGCATTAGTCAAGCCAAAGGACATCACTAAGAACTCATAGTGGCCATATCTGGTGCGAAATGCAGTCTTCGGGACATCAGAAGCCCGAATCTTCAACTGGTGGTAACCTGACCTCAGATCAATTTTAGAGAACACACGAGCACCCTGTAGCTGGTCAAACAAATCATCAATGCGCGGCAGAGGATACTTGTTCTTGATGGTCACTTTATTCAACTGGTGGTAGTCAATACACATCCGCATAGACCCATCCTTGTTCTTCACAAATAGGACTGGAGCACCCCACGGCGACACACTCGGCCTAATAAATCCCTTGGCCAACAACTCCTCAAGTTGCTCCTTCAGTTCCTTTAGCTCCTTAGGAGCCATACGATATGGAGGAATAGAAATAGGTTGAGTATCTGGAGCCAAGTCAATGCAGAAATCTATATCTCTATCTGGAGGCATGCCTAGAAGATCTGAAGGAAACACATCCGGAAACTCCCCAACGACAGGCACTGAATCAATGGTAAGAGAGTCGACGGTGGTGTCCGGTACATAAACAAGGTAAGACATACACCCTTTCTCGACCATATGCCGAGCTTTCATGAAGGAAATGACCCGGCTGAAGGCACTAACTGAAGAACCCCTCCACTCTAACCTCGGCAACTCAGGCATGGCTAATGTAACTGTCTTGGCATGGCAGTCCAAGACAGCATGAGGAGGAGATAGCCAATCCATGCCCAAAATAACCTCGAAATCAACCATATCAAGCAACAACAGGTCGGCTCTGGTCTCAAACCCACAGAAAGTAATCACACAAGCCCGGTAGACCCGGTCTACCACTACAGAGTCGCCCACATGAGTGGATACATACAAGGGAGAACCCAAAGACTCACAAATAACATCCAGAGAACGGGCAAATAATGCTGAAACATATGAATATGTAGACCCTGGATCAAATAGCATTGAAGCCTCTCTACCACAGACCGAAATAGTACATGTAATCACCGCGTCTGATGCCACTACATCTGCCCTGGCGGGAATAGCATAAAATCTGGCTGGAGCACCCGAAGACTGAGCTCCCCCAGGACGAGCTGGAGCTGAACGACCCCCTCTAGGGCGACCCCTACAAACGTGACCTCCACCCCTAGGTGGTCGTGCTGCTGGTGTTGTAATCATAGGCTGCTAGCTCTGTTGCACGGCCTTGCCCCGATACCTGGGACAAAACCTCCATGCGTGACCTAGACCCCCACACTCGAAGCAACCCCCTGGCGCTACTGCTCGCTGCCCTGAAGAGGAGGAACACTGAATAGCTGAAAAGCGGTGTGAATCCTCTGGTAAAGCACTAGGATAAGAACTGGAGGATCTCTGACGGCTAGAATAATTGCTGGGTGCACTCTGGATGGCTGGAGGATGATATGAGCGCTCTGGCATGGCGCTAAAATGGGGCCTGAGTGGAACAACCCTAGGAGGTACTGGAGGTGCTGAATAGGAAGGCCTGCTGAACTGGACACCTCTGTACTGACCCCTCGCCCTAGCTGGAGCCCCTCTGAAGTCATCTGTGAACCTGGGCCTCTTGTCTTGCTGAACCTGCTCTCTAATCCTCACACGGTAACCCTCGATACGTCGAGCTATCTCGACTACAAGCTAATATGGGGTACCCATCTCTACCTCTCTGGCCATGGAAGTCCTGATACCCGGATGTAAACCTGCCACAAACCGTCGAACCCTCTCAGCATCTGTGGGCAATATCATGAGAGCATAGCGAGACAACTCTGAGAACCTGGCCTCATAATCTGACACAGACATCTTCCCATGTTCTAACCTCTCAAACTAACCCCGCAACTCCTCCCTCTCAGACGGTGGAATGTATCGGTCCAAGAATAACTGAGTAAACTACTCCCAAGTAACCGGTGGAGACCTGCTGGCCTACTGAGAACGTATGACTGCCACCAGCGGCGAGCTCTGCCCTCAAGCTGAAATGTCGTGAATTCTACCCCATATGACTCTAATATCCTCATGTTGTGCAGTCTGTCCCTGCACCTCTCGATAAAATCCTGTGCATCCTCTCCCCGCTCACCCCCGAAGGTCGGAGGGCGAAGTTGGGTCCATCTACCCAGTAGCTTCTGCTGGTCTATCTCTGCAACTGGCCTGGGCTCTAGTGCTGCCACCTCAGGCTGAACCCCAATCACTAGTGGAATATCTGGAGTACGATGTACTGCTGCTGCTGGTCCTGTAGCCTGAGCGGTAGGGTTCTGAACTCCCCCTCCTTCCTGAGAAGTAGCAGGATCTGATGGAAGTACCCCTGTCTGGGACATAGTATCCATGAACCTCAGCATACGGCCCATGACCTCCTGGAAGCCCGGCGCCGTCATAAAATCAGCTGGTGGTGGAACTACTGGAGGCAGCTCATCCTGCTCCTCAACATAAGGATCCTCAATCGGTGCAACCGGTACAGCTCTGGGACGCCCTCGTCCCCTACTACAAATAGGAGCCCTACCCCTGCCCCTACCACGGCCTCAAGCGGCGGGGTTAGCATCCTCCCCTGGATCAGGAACATGTGAAGCTCGCGTCCTCACCATCTGTGAGAGAGTAGAAGAACATGTTTGAGTACATCATCGGTTTCACGATAGGATATGAACAAAAGGAGTTTCATAACACCTTGTATCCTCCTGAAGATAAGTACAAACGTCTCCGTACTGATCCACAAGACTCTACTGGGTTTGTCCATGACTCGTGAGACAACGTGAACCTAGGGCTCTGATACCACGTTGTCATGACCCAAATCCTAATTCAGGTCGTGATGGCACCCAACAGCGGGGTTAGGCAAACCGATATAACTTTCACTAAGTGATACCCTTCCCATTCGATAAAACAAGTCAATGGTTACCTGTTTATAACAACTAACATGATACTAGCCTTGAGTGAAGGTAAAGTCATAGTAGATACAAGACCGAAATAAAACATACACATAGATATACATCCCAAAACCCCAAAAATATATACCGCATGTGTTCCAGGAACTAATGTCACGAGTGTCACGGGCAACTACTGAATATACAATGACTACAACATATACAGGGTCTCAGTCTGAATGAACTCGACAGAGAGTATAACTAAAGAAACTCCAGGGTGCTGCTAGGAAGTCGCCAGGAAAGCAGGTCACCGTGTAGTATGACCACGCTATCAAAATCTGGCACCGGCCTGAAAATCAGATGGACCAGCCTCCGGACCTGTACAGTCAAGTACAGAGAAGGAAAGAAAGTGCAGCATGAGTACATATATATAAATAAGTAACCAGTGAGTATCCCGTCTAATCTCGAAGAAGTAGTGACAAGAGGTCGACTCGATACTCACTAAGGTCCAACAGTCGTAAAGTAAGCAGGATGTAAAGAAAACTATAGACAAGTAAAACAAATAATCAAGTGCATCAATATCTGACATCAAATAACAATCTCAAATCAAACAAGTTTGGTATCCGCCGTGGCGTACGGCCCGATCCCACCCTGGTAGTCTCAATCTCGCCGTGGCGTACGGCCCGATCCCATAATATAATCAATCATCACTCTGTCGTGGCTTACGACCCGATCCCATAATATAATCAATTATCACTCTGCCGTGGCGTACGGCCCGATCCCATCCCGTGATTCTCTTATCACACTTAAATTAAGTCAAGTATCACAACGTTAAAAGACAACAATACCAATCACACAAGTATACAAGTCATATCTATGCTACAACAGGGGAAAACAATGAGCATGTTGTGTCCTAACTACCCGGACGTAGCAGTAATAGCCACTACGTACGAACTCTCGTCACTCGGTGCGTACGTAGTCCCCAAACAAGATCGCATAGCAAACAAGGTTACCTAGAGGGACAATTTCCCTCTTACAAGGTTAGAAAGGAGACTCACCTCGATAAAAGCACTCCTCGGACCAAGGACCGGATCAAAAGATGCGCCCGAAATTCTGAAACTACTCTTGACGGCTCGCAACTAGCCAAACATAGCATAATTGAGTCAATTCATGCTCCAGGAATAAGAATTAAAAAGAAATTCCCAAATATAGTATTCTTGAAGGTTTTTGAATTTTCGACCCCGGGCTCACGCGTTCGAATTTTGAAAATTCTCGAAGGAATGAATTACCCGAAGCCTAAGGATCGTAATTACCTAATTTATTTAGGAATTCATGGCTAAAAAGGGATAATTTACTAATTATCAAATCCCTAGAAATTCCTATCAAATTTCATGATTTTTGTTTCTTTTAGGAATTAACCCGTTAAATTCCATGCATTATTGTGAGAACTAGGAGAGAATTGCTTACCTCTTCAGTGGGTGGTTGTGGGAGGTGTTCTTCAACCTTGGGTGCTCTCTAATGGAGGTAAAAGATGACTAATGAGGAAGACAACCCGTAATTGAGCATTTAAATACTGCCCTGGAAAACCTTCACTGTGATCGCGGCATCAGGCATGCGATCGCGGAGAACAAATGACCCTGGCCCCCAGGAAGCACTATGCGATCGCATAGATGGGGCCTACGATCGCAGAGGGTAGGGTGGTAGGCTTATGCTAATATCTCTGTCTATCGCTCTAGAGGTCTTGTGTCTCTAGCTGCCTCAGGTACCACCGGAACTGGTGAGGCTGGGGGTATTGCATCTCCCTGGGCTCCAACAAGTGCTGGGGAAGCTAAAACTAGGGGTACTGGAGACTCACTGTGTTCCTCTAAGGGAAATTTATCCCTCTGACCTGGTGGGGAACGATTGGTACTTTCCCCCGAATCCATATCTATCTCTCGCTGTGCCATCTCCTGAGCGTAGGTAGCCTGTTAGATAAGAAACACAAAGCACGATTTAGATTTCATATGTTCTTATAACTTCGCTCTATAGCACGATCTATTAATTGAAAGAAACGTAACCATTCCTAAATGCCTCATAGCCTCCTGATTATAAGTGTGGTGCACAACACACCCATAAGCAAGACTCTACTAGACACGGCTTGTGGACTCCTTGGGATACGACTTGCTCTTATATCAAGTTTGTCACGCCCCAAACTAGGGGAGGCACGACTGGCACTCGATACTGTATTCGATCGAGTTAGCCACTAAACATACTAGATAACTAAACTGGGGGCCCAACAGATCGAGCAGCACAACATCTGAAATACTTAGCCTGGATCGTTAAGGTCATGACCAGAATAACAATAGCCATATTTAAAAAAAGGTAGACAAGCCAAAATAATAAACTACTAGCTGGCCGACGAGGCTGCGACTGAAGACATACATGCCTACACACATATATATACATGCCAAGCCTATGGGCTGGACATTGAAAGCTGCAAAAAGAAACCCAGAATATGTGTCCACAATAGCCTCTAAGAATGTCATAAGCGTTGTCGGGACGAGGCCCCGACTACACCCAAATTGTACAACAAAAGTAACCATCCTATGAAAGCTCCAGGAAGAGGTGGAGCTTAACAACTCACAGCTGAACCCCGAAATCCTAGCGGAGGGGTCGATCAGAGTCCCTACCTGGACCTGCACGCACGAAACAAAAATGCAGTGTCCCCAGGCAATGGGACATCAGGTACGAATAAAAATGTACTGGTATGTAAGGTAGAAAGTAGAATCATACATAGCTGATGTAAAACGGTAATAGAGATACCACCTGACACTGAAACTCTGATAACCTCCATGGCAAACATCCGACCTCATAGTAATCAAATATGCATGGTATGCTCATGTAATCGTATGTCGTGAATACATATATATTGATGCAAATGCATGACATACCCAATCAAATGCTAGCAATGGCGGTCTCTCCCGATAGCTAACCGGTATCATATTGCCAACCTGTGGCCATCTGTATAATATATATAGTCTTTTGGGAAAATAGGACCCATACCTCCAATTATAGCTCGAAGTCCATGCATAATATGCCATGTATGATATGAAATTTGAATGCACATAATAGGCTATAACATGAACTTAGCCAATATTGGCTCATTGGTACTCTTATTCTGATAATCTCATAATCACCTTCGTATCGCATACAAATGTCTCGTGGAACCTCATATGTTTTTGGAATAAGGTTGAAAACTTAACTCGACTTTCAGAAAGATAACTTAACTCTGAAGATGTTCATAAAAAGCTTAAAGTGCTTCACTTAGACCTTATACCTAAT
>ML270277.1:9479-51057 GCA_005239495.1 Nicotiana undulata | reverse complement strand
CCTTAGTGAGTGTCGAGTCGACCTCTCGTCACTACTTCTTCGAGATTAGACGGGATACTCACCAGGTACATATATGTATTTGTACTCATGCTACACTTTCTGTGCATTTTGTTGCACAGGTACCTTTATAGTACAAGGATCGACTTGGAGACTTATACGAGCGGCATTCATCCGTAGGCGTTCCGCAGCTGGCAGAGTCTCCCTTCTATGTATTTACATTTTTATCTTTATAGTCTTTGTCCAATTTGTTTCTCGGACAAGCATTGTTAATTGTATAAATTCTTAGAAGTTGCTCATGTACTTGTGTCACCGGGTTCTGGGGATGTGATGAGATATATCTTATTATAATAAATTGATTTCCTGTCGTATTATGAAATACAGATAAAGGTAACGATTTCGAAATTTTTTAAACAGGAAGGTATTTGTACGGATTAAGGAATTGGCTTGCCCGACAGTGGTGTCTGGCGCCATCACGACCCATAGATTTTGGGTCGTGACAATTCAGGTGGATTCGAAGAAGATAGAGGCGGTGCAAAGTTGGCCTAGACCGTCCTCAGCCACATAGATTAGGAGATTTCTTTGGTTGGCAGGCTATTAACGTCATTTTGTGGAGGGTTTTTTATGTATTGCATCGTCCTTAACCAAATTAACCCAAATGGGTGCTCCATGCAGGTGGTCGGATGAGTTCTAGGATCAAGAGTTCTTTGACCACGACTCTAGTTCTAGTTCGGCCATCACTTTCAGGTTCTTACACCATGTACTGTGATGCCTCGCGGATAGGTATTGGATGTGTTCTGATGCAGGAGAGTATGGTGATTGCTTATGCTTCGTGCCAGTTGAAGACTCACGAGAAGAACTATCCTGTCCATTATCTTGAGTTAGAAACTATTGTTCGAACCTTAAAGATTTAGCGGCACTATATGTACGGGGCTCATTGTGGGATCTATATTGATCATTGGAGTTTGAAACATATGTTCAAGTATAATGATCTTAATTTACGTCAGCGAAGATGGTTGGATATTCTTAAGGACTATTATATCACTAGTTGTACCATCCCGGGAAGGCCAATGTGATGGCCGATGCCTTGAGTTGCTGGGTGGAGAATTTGGGGACTTTAGCGTATCTTCCAGTGGCAGAGAGACATTTGGCATTGGATGTTCAGGCCTTAGTTAGCCAACTTTTCATATTGGATATTTCGGAGCAGAATCTGGTATTGGCTTGTGTGGTCTCTAGGTCTTCCCTTTATGTGATAACCCCCACATGCTCGTTCTTCGGGACATGGGTTTAGTGAGGTGATGCTAGAGATGTGGCTATTGGTGATGATGGCGTGTTGAGGATGCAGGGTCGGGTATGTGTGACGAATGTGGATGGGTTTCAGGAGTTGATTCTTGAGGAGGCCCAACGCTCGTGGTATTCCATCCATTTGGGTGCCGCAAAGATGTACCATGATTTGAGACAACACTATCGGTGGAGGCGGATGAAGAAGGATATAGTTGGGTTTGTGGCTTGTTTTCTCAATTGTCAGCAGGTGAAGTATGAGAATCAGAGAACGGGTGGCTAGCTTTAGAGGTTAGAGATCCCAGAGTGAAAGTGGGAGCAGATCACCATGGTTTTAGTAGTTGGGCTCCCACGGACTTCGAGGAAGTTCGATGCTATTTGGGTGATTGTGGATCGGCTGACGAAGTCCGCGCACTTCATTCCAGTTGGTACTACTTACTCTTCGGAGAGGTTGGCTGAGATTTACATTCGAGCGATTGTTCGCCTTCTTGGTGTCCCAGTTTCCATCTTTTCAGATAGAGACACACATTTTACATCGCAGGTTTGGAGGGCCGTGCAGCGAGAGTTGGGTACTCAGGTTGAGTTCAGCACAACCTTTAACTCTCAGACAGACGGACAGTCCGAGTGCACAATCCAGATATGTTACGTGCTTGTGTCATTGATTTTGGGGGTTAGTGGGACCAGTTTCTGCCGCTTGCGGAGTTTGCATATAACAATAATTATCAGTCAAGCATTTAGATGGCTTCGTAGGAGGCTTTATATGGGAGGCGGTGTAGGCCTCTGGTGGGATGGTTTGAGCTGGGCGAGGCTAGGCTCTTGGGTACAGGCTTGGTCCAATATGCATTAGACAAGGTGAAATTTATTCAGGAGCGTCTTTGCACGACGCAGTTTAGGCAGAAGAGCTATGCGGACAGGAAGGTCTGTGATGTGTCTTTCATGGTCGTGGAGAAGGTTTTACTGAAGGTATCACCCATGAATGGTGTTATGAGGTTGGGAAAGAGGGGAAAGTTGAGCCCTCTGTTCATTGGGCCTTTTGAGGTGCTTCAGAGGATAGGGGAGGTGGCTTACAAGCTTGCCTTTCTACCTAGCTTGTCGAGTGTGCATCCAGTATTTTATGTTTCTATGCTCCGGAAGTATATTGGCGATCCGTCCCATATTTTAGATTTCAGCACAATTCAGTTGGATAGTGATATGACTTATGATGTGCAGCCGGTGGATATTTTGGAGTAGCAGGTTCGAAAGTTGAGGTCAAAGGATATAGCTTCAGTGAAGGTGCAGTGGAGAGGTCAGCCTGTGGAGGATGCCACTTAGGAGACCGAGCGAGAGGTGCATAGAAGATACCCACACCTATTTGAGACTCCATGTATGTTTCTAAACTCGTTCAAAGACGAACGTTTGCTTAAGAGGGGGAGGATATCAGGACCCGACTTGTCATTTCCAGATTTATAGCCCTGTTTCCCCCATTTCTGCTTCTTTTGTGCTTTATAGCTTTATTATATCATATCAGTTTGGTTGGTTCGGGTCCAGAGTAGTTTCAGAGAGAAATTGAGACACTTAGTCTCTTTATTGGAAGCTTAAGTTGGAAAAGTGGACCGGATGTCGACTTGTATGTAAGCGACCTCAGATTTGAATTTTATGGTTCCGTTAGCTTCGTTAGGTGATTTCGGACTCAGAAGCGCATCTGGAAGGTGATTTGGAGGTCCGTGGTAGAATTAGGCTCAAATTGGCGAAAGTTTAAACTTTGGCGATTTTGGTCAGCAGTGTAAATTTTGATATCGAGGTCGGAATGGAACTCCGGAAGTTGGAGTAGGTTTGTGATGTCATTTTTGACGTGTGTGTAAAATTTGAGGTCATTCGGACATGGTTTGATAGGTTTCGGCGTTGTTTGTGGAATTTTGAAGTTTAGAAGTTCTTAGGCTTGAATCCGAGTGTAATTTGGTGTTTTTATATTGTTTAAGTAATTCGAAGGTTCGACTAAGTTCTTATGGGGTTATATGACCTGTTGGTATGTTTGGTTGTGGTCCCGAGGGCCTCGAGGTGATTCCGGGTGGTAACTGGATTATTTGAGTTGGAGAAGTGCAGCTAAAGCTGCTGCTACTGGTGTTTTCCGCACCCGTGGAGTGGGAACCGCATGTGCGAGGCCAGGAGCCAAGGAAGAGCCGCAGGTGCGGCTTAGGAAGAGTTGGGCTCAGACCGCAAGTGCGATGGAAATCCTGCATCTGCGATGGTCGCAAAAGCGATTTGAGAGTTGCAGATGCGCAGTTGGATCACAGGTGCGACTTGGGTCCCGCATCTGTGATGGACGCTAATGCGGTCAAGTGATCGTAGGAGCGGAGTCAGACTTTTAATGAGTTTCCGCAGAAGCGGAGGCTGGTCCGGAGATGCGATTCCGCAAGTGTGGAACTAGGGCTGCAGGTGCGGATTTTGTTGGGCAGAAAACACTAGCTCGAGGTTTTGTATTTCATTTTCGATTTTGGACTTGAGAAGCTCGGGAGAGAGGCGATTTTTCTAGGAAGTTCAAGGAAAACATTGGGGTAAGTAATTCTAACTCGTATTGGTCTATTTTCGTTAATCTATGGCTTTGTTCATCACTTAATTAGGGATTTGAGTTGGGAATTTGGGAGTTTAGGACTTGAGAATTGGAGAGTGAACTTTGGGGGTTTTGGAGGGGCAATTGAGGTCGGATTTTGGTAAATTTGGTATGTCTAGACTTGTGGTGAATGGGCTGTCGGGGTTTTTGACTTTTGTCGGATTTCGAGACGTGGGCCCAGGGGCCGGCTTCGGGCCGATTTCAGATTTTGGGTGGAATTTCATGTTTTCTTTGTGAATTTGTTCCTTTAGCCTATATTGATCACCTCGTACTGCTTGTGGCTAGATTCGGGTCATTTGTAGGCCGGTTCGAGAGGAAAGGGCATTTCGGAGTAGGATTTCTACGTTGTTGAGGTAAGTAACAATTTTAAATCTGGTTTTGAGGGTATGAAGCCCAGAGTTTTGTATGATGTGACTGTTTGGAGGTGGCACGCATGATAGGTGACGGGCGTGTTAGTGTACATGTTTGACATAAGTTGTATTCATTGCGTGTTTGAATACAAGTGATACAAGCTGGTAACAATTGAACAATAACTATTAATGGGTAATTAGACAAACTATAGTTGGTAGGCTCTAAACTATACTGCTTTATGAAAATTCCTATATTTGAAAGGTGCTTTTATCAAAAGTGTTTTTCAAAAAAGTACTTTTAGTAAGAGATAATTTATGTTTGACTACTTAACTTAAAAAACACCTTTGAGCAGCAATTAGTGTCTAGCCAAACTTTTAAAAAATTACTTTTTATTTGTATTTTTTTTAAAAGTACTTTTCAAAAAAAAGTATTTTTGTGGAAATTTTTTTTTTTTTTATGTTTCTCAAAAAGTGTTTCTACTTCTATTCAAAAGTATTTTTCCCTTCTAAAAGCTTGATCAACACCTTAAGTCTTGGGGTGTGTGGGGGAGGGGGGGGGTTGACTAAACACGCTATTATAGTGATATTTTTGGCCAAATAAAAATCTGACTAAACATGCTATTATAGTGCTATTGCATAAAATATTTTTATTTAATAAAGGAAGAGAGTAAAAACCAAAAATTGTACTTAATAATAACTTTATCGTACCTACCTTTAATTTTGCTGATTAAACAAATTAGTTTAGAAACATTATCTCCTCAGATGGTAACAACTCTCCCTTTAAAAGTGTCTTCTTAAGATATTAAGATGCAAAACAATTATATTACTTTTTTAGTTTTCACGATTCATGATAGATATGTGATATCCAAGTGTAACGATTAAATCAGTTTAGCATTGAGTTTTCTAATTTGAGACTTCCCGCAGGTTTATATAATGATTTGGGACTTGGGGTATAGATGATTCGGGTCCCAAAAGGCTCGAAAGTGTTTTGGTACACTTAAATGTTGACTTGAACTTTAAAAGTTCATAAGATTGACTTAGGTCCCTAAATTGAGTAAATGAGCTCTATTTTGTGTTTCGAGACCTTGAAAAGGTATGTATAGTGGCGCGTCCACTTTTTTTGTGCGAAATCGAGTTTTGATATTTTGGGACAACTTATTTCCTTTTGGGATGGGGTACGGAATTTGAAGAGTCTCCACCTAACGGATTAAGGTGTGTTAGGGCACCTAAAGCAAGTAACTCATAAAATGGTTTACATCACCAGAGATTGAGTAAGGGCTCGAAATTACCTTGAGGGGAAGGTGTTAGGCACCCCTCGAGGTCCACAACGGTGGGTCCCGGCCAAACTCAATTAAGCGAATTAGTCATTTAAGGAAATAAAGCAATTTAAACAAATAGCAATTATTTTAAAATGTGAATTAAAGGGGTCCTAAGTTTATTAGCCTATAGGATCACTTTTATGCAATACTCGGTAACCTTCCTCAAATGGAGGTGTTACGCGTAGCATTAGAGCACAAGTCATCATCTCCTTTGCTAACCAATTACCCTCCCCTTTTCAATTATCATCTAAGCGTTCTAATAGTATCTGGTACGTATCCTATGCGTGCACTACCCGTCCCTTACCTATGGCCCTGGAGGAGTTTATGACCTCTATTAAGGTGGCTCTAGACTCACCTATGGTGCTTAAAAGGAGAAAACTAAGAGACAAACAAACACAAGTAGGATTGTCACATAAAGAGCACTTAAGGGGGCTCATGTTTACCTCCACAAATAGACAAACAAATGCACGTTATTCAAACAAGAAGTAAAAGATTTAGGGTCCTATAGGCAGTATATCTAAATAAACACAAACATAATATACAACAGTTTTGTTAAGGCGAGGCAGTGAGTACCTATCAGTTTGCCTACTGATTTTTACCACTTACTGAATCTAGGCAGGTTTCAAGCAGAAAAAATTCACAATTTTAACTCCAGGATTTTAATTATCCTACAGGCTTGCCTAGGTGATGATCGGCAAAATCCTATAGACATGGTATCTAAACGTTAATCAGACCAAACAAGTGATTAATTTTAACAGGCAGATTTTATCTTTTGGGATCCTATAGGCATGTTGTCTATATGCTGAAACAGATCACAAGCATTATTTCTAAACATAGAAACTGATTTTATTTTTACATTTTTTGCTATAAACACGATATCTAAGTGATGAAACTGTCCTTACACTTATTCCCTATAGGCATGATGTCTACATATTGAGACTAATTTTATGTGCGTTTCCTAGGTGCATGATATCTAGGCGATTAAGGCGTCAACCAGTTGCCAAACGAATTCAACAAAGAAAATCCTAGAAACATGATTTCTAATGTGCACATGGAGGTTATGAGAACATGATTATTAATGCAGAATTGATAAACGACCTAGAAGCACGATGTCACGACCCAAATTTCCCTCTGTTGGGTATCGTGATGGCACCTAGTCTTAGGGACTAGGTAAGCCTAACAGTTACTGAATAACAACAATAATAAAAGGAAAACTAACAGTCTCGATATAGAATCTTGACAAAATATGAAAATCTTTCCAAAAACCGGTAATACAAGTCATGAGCTCTACGAATCTTTTACAACTTCTAAATATAACTGTTTGGAAATAAATACAACAGTATATGAATACTACTGGTAAGAAGGTGACTCTCAAGCCTGCGAACGCAGCAGCAGGTTACCTTGAGTCTCCTCGGCAATGATCCACTCAGCTACTAACAATGTATATACCTGGATCTGCACACAAAAATGTGCAGAAGTGTAGTATGAGCACACCACAGCGGTGTCCAGTAAGTATCAAGACTAACCTCGGTGGAGTAGTGACGAGGACTAGTCAAGACACCACTGGTCTAACAAAATAAACTTACATGAATATAGAAATAACCGAACACTACATCTATCTAAGACTTCACGAAGTAATTTACAACAAATGACAATATAATGCGGAAGGAAATTTAATAAATTAACCAACAAAACAATATAAAAATACACAGAAAGATGGACAGTAAAGCAAACCAAAACGGAAGAAAACCACAACACATAGAAAACACTAGTAACTCGACTCTGCGTCAGTTTGTTCACATCATGCCTTAGCCACTAAAATCAATAAACTGTATNTGAGTCTCCTCGACAACGATCCGCTCAGCTACTAACAATGTATATACCTGGATCTGCGCACAAAAATGTGCAGAATTGTAGTATGAGCACACCACAGCGGTGCCCAGTAAGTATCAAGACTAACTTCGGTGGAGTAGTGACGAGGACTAGTCAAGACACCACGGGTCTAACAAAATAATCTGACATGAATATAGAAATAACCGAACACTACATCTATCTAAGACTTCACAGAGTAATTTACAAAAAATGACAATATAATGCGAAAGGGAATTACATAAATAAACAACCAGAACAGTATAAAAATTCACGGAAAGATGGACAGCAAAGCAAGCCAAAATGGAAGAAAACCACAACACATAGAAAATACTAGTAACTCGACTCTGCGTCAGTTTGTTAACATCAGGCCTTAGCCACTAAAAGCAATAAACTGGTGGAAACCTTTAAACAACAGTTCATATTGAAAACTTTGAAGATATAATCATTTTAGTATAGCAAGGTCTCGTTTGAAACGTACTTTCTCTAAATGTGTATATATGTACCTTTAATAAAGAGAAATATTCAGAACATAGTTTCTTTCAAAATTTGTAATTTCCAAATATACCTTCCCAATAAATGACTTCCAAATATCATTTTCTGCAAGACAAATGTTTTTCAAATAAACCTTCGAAATAAAAGTTCTTCAGACATAATCCCCTTCGAAACCATTACTTTCTTTTTTCAATAATACTTTTCAATAAAATCTCTTGACCATAATCTCTTCAAGATTTATCTACCGGAACTCAGTCTGTAACTCAGAAATTGCCATATAGTACAGAAGGAATATCAAATCTTGTCAATAAATGCAGTAAGAGATCAGTAGGAATATTCAAATTGAAACAACGGAATAATAATGCAAAGAAAAGTGCACGGCATCACCCTTCGTGCTTTTACTCTCATTATCACCAAAACAAGTGCACGATATCACCATTCGTGCTTTTACTCTCATACTCACCAAAACAAGTGCACGACATCACCCTTCGTGCTTTTACTCTCATCCTCACCAAAACAAGTGCACGACATCACCCTTCGTGCATTTACTCTCATCCTCACCAAAACAAGTGCACGACATCGCCCTTCATGCTTTTACTCTCGTCCGCACAATAAATAAACAGAAACGACACGACATTATCCTTCGTTCGTTAATATCATAACATGGCACGTCATCACCATTTGTGCTTTTACACTCGTCCTCACAATAAATAAATAAATAACTACACGGCATCACCCTTCGTGCTTTACACTCTTCCTCACCCAAACAATATCAAGAACAACAGTTTGGCAAGGAAAGTTTTCAATATGAACCATAAATCACAACATCCCGACAAGGGAGTCAACAATACAAACAATATCATTAACAACATAAACATTAATAGAAACCATAACATCCCGGCAAGGGTGTCAACAAGGGAAAAAACATCATCAACAACAGGAATAATAAGAGAAATCACACGATCCCGGCAAGAGAAACAACTATAACCAATCTCACCTAAACAGTTAACTTCACGGAATAAAACTCAAGTTGAACAAGGGCCCAGTAATAGGCAACATCAAGGAAATATCAACAACATAAATGTTTATCAACTAGACCTAAGTAGCACTTAAGGAAAAAATCATATAAATCACAATGTAAGACTCACGGGCATGTTTGACACCAACGAACGGATGTTCCAACTACGGCTAAACAACTATAAAACTAGGTAACACCAATATAGTCAATTTGGCAGTTTTAGGAAGAAAATATAGCATGATGATAAAAGCGGAAAAATATTCAGTTAAGTCAATTAAGATCAAATAGCCAATGAAGGAATCCAAAAGCAAGTAATTCTAATTTAAGCAGGAAAGGATGAAATTAACAACCAAGGATTCAAATGTAAAAATTACAATTCATACAAAGGTAACATAAAAACCTACAAATCCTAAAAGGCCAATCTATTTGCAAAAAAGTACGGGTACGCACTCGTCATCTCGCATACACGGACTACAATCAACAAGGAAGACTCAATCCTAAGGGGTAGTTCCCCCACAAAAGGTTAGGCAAGCTACTTACCTCAAAGACGACAACCTGGTACTCAAAAATAGACTTCTCGGGCAGAAAGACCTCCGGACGGCTCAAAATCAACTAAAACAACTTCAAAATACACATAAAATGTATAAGGAGCTATTCCGAATAATAAAGTTTCAATCTTTACAAAAATTATAAAAATCGACCCAAAAGTCGATCCCCTGGGCCCGCACCTCAGAACCCGAATTATTTTACAAAATACGATTATCCATTCCGATACGAGTTCAACCATACTAAATTTATCAAATTCCGATACCGTTTGGTCCTTCAAATCATGATTTTTCATTTTAGAAATTTTCTTTCAAACCCCACAATTTCCTCAACCCAAAAAAAAAATTAAATGATAAAAACAAGAACTAATTCATGAAATATAATTAATTCTAGTGGAAGAACACTTACCCATTCGATTTGTGTGAAAACCCCTCAAAGNGAAAGGAGCGGCCGGGGGGGCCGTCCCCTTGAAGGGAAAGGGGGGGGGGGGGGGGTCATAATAGCACTATGCGATCGCAACTTCTCCTATGAGATCGCATAGAAGAAAAGCAGATGACAGGTTCAGCAGTGGAAAAATGAGAAATTTGACCCGAAGCCTATCCGTAACACACCTGAGACCCCCGGGACCCCGTCTAATAACATGAACAAGTCATATAACCTAACACGGACTTGCTCGAGGTTTCAAATCACATAAAACAACACCAAAACGACGAATCAAACAAAAAATCAAACTTAAGAATTTTAAAAACTTCAATAATCAAAACTCGTGTCGAAACCTATCATTCAACCCCGAATGACTCAAATTTTGCAGAAAAGTCACAAATAACACAACGGACATACAGCCATTCCCGGAATTCCATTCTGATCCCGATATCAATTTCACCTATCGGCCGAAATCGCCGAAATTCTAACTTTCGCCAAATTACTTCAAATCCCTCTACGGACCTCCAAATCAAATTCATGACGCACGCCTGAGTCCAAAATCATTATACAAATCTGTTGACATTAACCAAAACTCATTCTAAGGTCGTTTACACAAAAGTCAAACCTTCGGTCAACTTCCACCACTTAAGCTTCCAAAACTGAAATGTTTCTTCCAACTCGGCTCCGGATTATACGACAACGGAATCTAACCACGCACGGAGTTCGATATACCAAATGGGAAGATGTTTATGACCTTACACCACTGAACGAAGGTTAAATTCTCAAAACAACCGGTCGGGTCGTTACAACGATTTCTAGGATGTGAAGTATGAAAATTCAGCATAATGAGATAAACTCTATGAGCATGGTTTCTAATGCATCTAAATGTCATCACAATAACCTATAGACATGATTTCTACCCCGATATGATAAATATATACAAAATCCCTCCCCAACTTTTACTAATAACCCCATATCTGTTTTACAGAGATTATTGTTATAGACCAAAACAAATGAATTACATAATGAAAATCACTATACCATAGGGAGCCTTGGCAGGCCCAAAAGTAAACCTGGAAGCCATACCTTCAATAAAATATGGAGTATACCAGTAGTCCATAACACATCACATGGGCTTATGGTGTGTCAAAGTTCCCAAGGGCCTCAAGGACTCCGGGCAATGCTCACACCAGAACCTTTTCAAAGAACAGTTTTGTGAATAAGTTGGAAGGCCAGCCCCAATGTGTCAGAGTTTGGAGGAGTGTCATGGACTCCTAGGAAATGCTCACACTGGAGGGGCAGGACCCTAGGGATCTAAGAGTAGGAGTTGAAAAAAGTGTATAAGAGTAGGAGATAGTTTTAGAAAAAAATAGTTTTGATTTTTAGAAGTGAATAGAAACAAACAGAACCACTTTAGCACATTGGGTTCAAACATGTATTCGAGTAATCAAACAAGCACAACAAGAGTAGGAACACCAGAACTAACGGCAGGGTTAGACATGTTTTGCATAGAGCCCATAACTGAATCCAAGCAAGGTTTTACATGGCATATGTTGGTTTAGTTCATTAGCTATTACTAGGTGAGCATATAGACATGTATTAAACAAAGAGAAACATGCTGAAATCAAGATGACTAATCAAACAACCATACATAACAGGGTAGGGGTAGTGGAAATTAGACATGCTAGTTTCAGAATGAGTAAACAAGTATCATTGAGCAAAACAGGAACGTGCTATCACATAGAACATGACAAGTTAACAGGAATTAAATCATGTTTGTTAAGAGAAACATAGGGCAAAATAGAATCATGTTGGAATTCGAAGCACTAACCACACAGCCATATGGGACAAAGAGGTAATAAGACTAAAGCATACTGGTTAAAATAAATAAGAAGCGCATAATAAACATGCACATATTGGGGTTCAGAGTGAACTAATCATATAAGTCATAGGGAATAGGAACTGAAGCATAGTGGTGGAGCAAGGAGATGTCTAGGAGACCAGTATCAAAACACAAGTAAATTGAGGCACATAGCACATATAAGAGATTATGATAACATAAATAGGGGCATACCAGTTAAAAGATAGCAAGCGGGAAGGTGAAGGCAAGTTGAATTTAATAGTCTAGCCTTGGCTTTTAGCCGGCTAGACAGTGCAGCAAACATAAGTAATATAAAGAATTACAATGGAGAGTGTGTGTGAATAAGAGTGAGAGTTTTTGTATGTAGGTGTTTCTGTATCTTTCTGAGTGTGTTCGTGTGTTTTCAAAATCAGAGGGGGGGGAGGGGGATTATATAGCTCTTAGCAGGGTAAAACAAATAAGGCAAAGGATATTAGAGTTCATAAATAAGGTATACAAATAAAATCAGCCAGTTAATTGTGGGGGGGGGGGGCTACACGCAATAAAATAACTCAACAAAATCCGGAAAAGACCCCTTAATTAGGGAGAATCAATTAACAACCCAGATTGGGGTTTAAATAAGGCAAGAAATAAGTCATAGACCATTTATAAGTCGGTTAGAGTAAATCAAAACCGAGATATCATGGTCAATAGCATAATTAAGGAAAATAGTATCAATTTATGATTCAAAAATATGGAAAATAGCTAAAAACCATAGAAAGTAACAATCTTGGCAGAATAATATAATTTCAAACCCTAATTAGTCAAATAAAATCAATTAATCTCTGTTAATTGATAGACAAAGAATAACAGGCAAATACCAGAACAACTAATGAAGTAATTAGAAACCTTAGGGTCTAGAACATAGACATTCAAGCAAACAAAGAGTAACAAAATCAAACACTCAAACCTCTTTAGAAAGGTTTTGGAGAAACGCAAAGAAATGAAACCCTAGTTTTAGAGAAACATTAAAACCGGTTAATAGTAAGAAAAAATAGAAGATTTTCGAAGAAAAATATCAGATAACCTTAAAATAATCTCAGATCTACAAAGATCTCAACAGACTTGAGTAGGTAGAAGATTAGGGTTTTGAAGAATGGAACGAGGTGAGAGAAATCCATTTAAGAACCGTAGTTTCAAGCCATAAACATAAAGATTAACAATACTCACAAACATAGCGATGAACATAAGGCAGGTTCATCGAGAAATGAAGAGTTTAGGTCGAATCTGAGTTGAATATCTTTGAGATTCCTTAAAACCACGTAGAAATCGAACCAGTGAAGATAAGAGGCCGACTGGGGCCTAAAATCATAGGGAAACCCCGTAGATCGAAGCGTTTCCAATGACGGCGGCTAGGGTTAGGGATAGTTTCAGAGAGAATGGAGAAGAAGAGGGAAACATGCGCGGCGGGTTTAGAAAAATGGATAGGGTTTAGGGGTGTTAGGGGTAACTAAAAAAGGAAATTGATCCTAGACCGTTGATCTTTTGAGATCAACGGCCAGTATTCGATCTGAGGGGGGTTAGGCGGGCTAAAAGATTGGGTCCGGATATTGGGCTGGGGGTAATGTTTTGGGCTAGGTCCGAAATTAAAATAAATTAAAAGGGGCACACATGGTTAATATTGTAAAAGGTTATTTTCTGGCGGAATAAGGTAATTATACACACATGGGCCATTATTGCAAAGTTATTGCAATTATAGCCCAAAAATATTAATATGGCTACTCATGAAATAATTAAAGCTTAATATAAGTATAAATGATAAAATTAAGCGAATGAAATTATCATAAAACAATTTATGAAGCAATTAGTAATTATTTATATAATAAAATACTAGGATGAATTAATTAAAAATCCTTTAAAAATGTAGAAATTATGGAAAAAAATAGTAATTGATAATCATGCATTGTATTGAAGATATATATGCATTTTAAAAATAATATATGGAACAATTGGGTATCAATAGTTGCCCCTCTTTACCCGAGAAGGATGAAAGAGTTATCGGGTAAAGATATGATGGCCAATTTTGACAAAGTAGGGTGATTTGAGAGACATAGGCCGCACTCTGGTTTCCGAGCTGCCTACATATCCCTGGGTTTACAGGAATCAGGCCGTGTGTAGTTCTGGATCCACCAGCGGAATATACCGATGAAGTTATCACAAGAACGGATACAAGGCTTTGAAATGGTTGCGGTGAGTGGTCAGGTTTGAAGTAGTGTGAAGGAACCGAAGCGGGATTGCTCTTGCTGGGGTAATGGTTGCTCATTTTGTTACCTTCAAATAAAAGACGCACCACGAGCATATATCTTTGCATAAATTTAAACACGATGCAAATTCCCTTCAAACCATGCAGATTGTCTTTGGACGGTTAAGGATGATGTCCTTAGACCATGATGTCCCCGGACATGAATTTGTGTGGTAAGGGATTCACAGACCATGAAATGATGTTCTCGGGACATGAAAATGGTGCCTCCGAACAATGACGCCTTTGAATAATGATATGCAAGTTCGAGAGATCCTCAGCCATGGCATGGTGTCTTCCGGCTATGAGGATGATGCCTTCAAACTAAGACGCGTTCGAACAAGTCGACGATATTTCACCCCATGAGGTGCAAAGACATGATGCTAGAAGCAACAAGACAAGGCTTAGTCATGTATGAAGTTGAGGGCAAAGCTTAGCCCGAGAGAAGCGAATAGATAATGCCAGAGAGACAGTGCTTAGTCTCGTGCGAGGTTCGGGACAGGGCTTAGTCCCATGCAAAGTGAAGGCAATGTTTAGCCTTGTGCAAATAGAGAGGCAGGTCTTAGCCTCATGGAGATTCGAGACAGAGCTTAGTCCCATGCAAAGTGAAGCTTAGCTTATGCAAATAGGGAGGTAGGTTTAGCCTCATGTAGGGTTCGGGACAGAGCTTAGTCCTATGCAAATAGAAAGCCGAGCTTAACCTTATGCAGGATTGAGACAATGTTTATTCTCATGCAAATAGAAGTCATAGCTTAGCCTTATGCAAATAGGAAGGCATGGCTTAGCCTCATGCAAGGTTCGGGACAGGTCTTAGTCCCATGCAAATAGTAGGTCGAGCTTAGCCTTATGCAGGATTGAGATAATGCTTAGTCTTGTGCAAATAAAAGTTAGAGCTTAGCCTTATGCAAATAGGGAGGCAGGGCTTAGCCTCATGCAGGGTTCGGGACAAGGCTTAGTCTCATGCAAATAGAAGGCCGAGCTTAGCCTTATGCAGGATTGAGACAATGCTTAGTCTCATGCAAATAGAAGGCAGAGCTTAGCCTTATGCAAATAGGGAGGTAGGGCTTAGCCTCATGTAGGGTTCGAGACATGGCTTAGTCCCGTGCAAAGTTTGAGACGGAGCTTAGTCTCATGCAAATAGAAGCTAGAGCTTAGCCTTATGCAAATATGGAGGCAAGGCTTAGCCTCATGCAAGATTGAGATAGAGCTTAGTCTCATGCACTGAATAAATAGTAGGTGATAACATAGTATTTCTTAGCTGGGAATGAGTTCTGTATTTTTTGTTGTTATGATTGTTGTGCTTCCAAGGTGTACATACTCCTTATTCTTGCATTCAAAGAAAAATTATGTGTTTTTCAGGGGGGAGGTCAATTCGTGCCTCCGTCCGCTTGCTTGATTTGCTTCACTCTGTCTGAAGATCCTGTTCGATTTATTGGGGTAGCATTTGCGAAAGCAGAGTTTATTTCAAAAGCAGGCATGCATAGTTTTCAAAGACATAGGAAAATATAGTTTAGAAATTGGTTGGATAAACCAGTGACTATGACACGATCAGAGACGCCATGACTTCTTCTGTTGTATAATTTTGAGGTTCCTCCTCAAAATTCTGCCCCAGTTAACTAGACAACATTTCTAACTGCTCCATATACTGCGATTGGCTGAACTTGCTTTGGAATTTTGAGGGTCCTCCTCAAAGTTCTGCCCTAGTTTCTGATTGTAGGGAAAATGGAAATTTTATTGAATTGTGACCGAACCCACAGGGCTGCCTACATATCCCCTCTTAAACGGGAATAAGGTCGGGCGTAATTCAATTTACATCATATAAGGAAATATAAATAGTTTTACACATAGTATCGCTTGACTGCATCTGAATTGATCGGCTTTGGACAGATTTCTCCATCCATTTCTGCGAGTATGAGGGCTCCTCCTGTTAGTACTCTGTGAACCGTAAGGACCTAGCCAATTGGGAGAGAATTTCCCTTTGGCTTCATCTTGATGCGGAAAAGATCTTCTTCAATACTAGTTGCCCCGGTATGAACTGTCTTGGCTTGACCCTTTTGTTGAAAGCTCTGGACATTCTGTTCTGATAAAGTTATCTGTGACATACCACGTTCATCCTCTTTCCGTCTATGATAGCTAGCTGCTCATAGCGGCTTCTTATCCATTCTGCGTCGCTGAGATCAACTTCTTGTATAATTCTTAAGGAAGGAATTTCCACTTCGGCGGGAATGAAAGACTCAGTACCATAAACCAGCAGATAGGGAGTTGCTCTGGTTGATGTGCGGACTGTGGTACGGTATCCCAGTAAGGCGAATGGTAGTTTCTCGTGCATTGTTTGTGATTTTCTACCATTTTCCTTAGTATCTTCTTGATATTCTTGTTGGCAGCTTCCACGACTCCATTCATTTGAGGTCTGTATGCTTTGGAATTCTTGTGCTTGATTTTGAAAGTCTCACACATGGCTTTCATTAGATCACTGTTGAGATTGGCAGCGTTGTCAGTGATGATAGATTCTGCAACCCCAAACAGACAAACAATTCGGTCGTGAACAAAACCACGACGACCATCTTAGTCATAGCGTTGTAAGATGCGGCTTCAACTCACTTGGTGAAGTAGTCGATAGCCATTAAAATAAACCGATGCCTGTTTGAGGCGGTGGGCGCGATCGGACCAATTAAATTCATTCCCCAAGCAGCAAAGGGCCAAGGTGAGCTTACTGCATTAAGCTTGTTTGGCGGCACTTTTATCATATCTGCATGAACTTGACATTGGTAGCACTTATGAACATACCAGATGCGATCCGTTTCCATGGTCATCCAGAAATAACTTGCTCTGAGTATCTTTTTGGCTAAGACAAAGCCATTCATATGCGGGCCGCAGGTACCGGCATGTATCTCTTCGAGCAACTTAGTAGCTTCCTTTGTGTCGATACACCTTAATAGTCCCAGATCAGGAGTTCTTCTATATAGGGTTCCTCCAATGTGGAAGAAATGATTGGAAAACCTCCGAAGCGTGCTTTCTGAGTATGGTTTGCATGCTTCGGGTACTCCCCTTTTGCAAAATACTCTTTGATGTCTTGGAACCAAGGCTTACCGTCTGTCTCCTCTTCGACGTGAGCACAATATGCTGGCTGATTATGGATCTTACTTGGATAGGATCGATGAAGTTCTTGTCTGGATGTTGTATCATTGACCACAGAGTAGCCAATGCATCAGCAAACTCATTCTGAATTCTGGGGACATTCCGAAATTTTATCTTTGTAAACATTTTCTTCTATTCTTGCACAGATGCATATATGGCAATATCGTTGAATTCTTGGTATCCCATTCCCCTTGTACCTGGTGCACAAGTAGATCTGAATCGCCGATTACTAGTGGCTCCTGAATATTCATATCAACTGCCATGTTGAGCCCTAATATGCAAGCTTCATATTCCGGCATGTTGTTGGTATAGGGGAATCTGAGTTTCGTAGATACCGAATAATGTTGACCAGTTTCTGATACCTAGACAGTTCCAACGTCGACTCCTTTGAAGTTTGTCGCTCCGTCAAAGAACATTCTCCATTCGTCGTAGGATTCAATTCTCCTACAAATGATACCTCTTTATCGGGAAGTATGTTTTCAAGGGTTCGTATTCTCCTCCCACAGGGTTTTCAGCAAGGTGGTCTGCCAGTGCCTGTCCCTTGACTGCCTTCTGAGTCACATAGACAATGTCGAATTCACTCAACAAAAGTTTTCATTTAGCCAGCTTTCCAGTGGGCATGGGCTTTTAAAAGATGTACTTCACAGGATCCATTCTCGATATGAGATATGTCGTATAAGTACTGAAGTAGTGCCTCAACTTCTGAGCTATCCAGGTTAAAGCACAGCAGGTACGTTCCAACAGAGAGTACCGTGCCTCATAAGGAGTGAACTTCTTACTCAAGTAGTAGATGGACTGTTCTTTTATCCCTCTCTCGTCGTGCTGCCCCAGAACGCAGCCAAAAGCTCCCTCTAACACTGCAAGGTAGAGTAGTAGTGTTCTACCTGGATCGAGCGAGACCAAGACTGGTGGTGTTGATAAGTACTCCTTGATTCTCAAGACCCTTTGACAATCCTCAGTCCAACTAGTTGCAGCGTCTTTCTTCAACATCTTGAAATTCGGCTCACATATTACCGTGGAATGTGCTATGAAACGGCTGATGTAGTTAAGGTGTCCTAGGGAACTAATTACATCTTTGTTGCTCTTTAGAGGTGGTAACTCTTGGATGGCTTTGACCTTTGATGGATCCAATTCTATTCCCCAGCGACTGACGATGAATCCCAATAACTTTTCGGTAGGAACCCCGAATGCACACTTTGCGAGGTTTAATTTGGGTTTATACTTCCGCAATATGTCGAAGAATTTCCTCAAATTTGCTATATGATATGTGGCCTTCTTGGATTTAATGATGGCATCATCCACGTACACCTCTATCTTCTTATGTATCACGTCATGAAAAATAGTAGTCATGGCTCTCATGTAGGTGACCCCAACATTCTTTAGGCCGAATGGCATCATCTTGTAATAGTACACCCCCAAGGTGTAATAAAGTTGTTTTCTCGGTGTCCTCCTCGTCCATCCAGATCTGATGGTAACCGGCAAAGCAATCCATAAAAGACTGAAGTTCGTGCTTGGCACAATTATCGATCAAGATGTGTATATTCGGCAGCGGGAAATCATCCTTTGGGCTGGCTTTGTTGAGATCCCGATAATCGACACAAACTCTGACTTTCCCATCCTTCTTCGAAACTGGTACAATGTTGGCTATCCAAGTTGGATATTCAACTACCTCGAGGACCTTGGCATTGATATGCTTAGTAACCTCCTCTTTGATTTTCAGGATCATATCAGGCTTGAATTTCCTGAGTTTCTGCTTTACGGGCGGACACGTTGGATTTGTGGGCAACTTGTGAGCCACAATGGATGTTCTTAATCCAGTCATATCGTCGTACGACCATGCAAATATGTCCTTATATTCCTTCAAGAACCGAGTGTATTCCACTTTCTTTGACGGTGACAACTGATAAGTGAATGTTGATGCGGGTCTCTTGATGGTTTCAGAATCTACTTCTTTGACGATTTACGCGGGAATTGCATCCTCTTCTTCTGAATCACTATCCTTTTGTTGCATTGTCTCATTACATCTCACAGTTGTCGTTTCATCAAGGTAGGAAATAGTAATGCCTAAAGATTGAGCATTTTCTACTCAAGTCATGACACCACATCATTTGGGGCATGAGTACCCCGAACATTGGAAGTTTCTGCATTCTTAACATGTGCATTGTTATCCTTTCTGATGCTGTTTATGTCATCCATCTTTGATTTTCCTTTGCCTTTTGGTGGACTAGGAGGAGGAGAAGGTGGAGGGCCCCTGAATTTGGTATGATAAGATAATGATGCCAGTATGCGCAAACCAACCTCAGGGGAGGGGAATAATCAAAAGGAAGGAAAGAAAAAAAGGGTAACAAAGTTAGTAAGAGCTTCGAAAAGAAGTATTTGCAGTATTTAAACATATATTGCAGGAATGTAGATTCGCGTCCTATTTTGGGAGCCTCGTGGTGCCCGAGGTAGGCCTAGTGAAGTGTTGATTTGGATACTTAAGTGCCAATAACTTCCTCATTTCATTAATGTAAAAATAGATTAATCTAACACGATACTAAGATAAGAAAAGATAGGTCACTACTGGAACTTGTCCATATTACATTTGGAAAAGCAAATAAAACTACTCTTCTTGGTCCCAGAAGGACCTTCCCCCGGCTTGATCTTCCTAGCTCCATCGATCAGTTCCCCAGTTCGTGCATGCCCAGCAGCAGGAAAACTATTGCTAGATGTCCTCCCTCGCTTCTTTCAACATTTTGGCAGTCAGAGACCCTCTTACTTGTCTGTTCTTCCAGCTCTATCAAACCCTACTCCAGATATTCCACCCTTTCATTAGAGATATAGCCAATTCCCTACATTCATTGATCAACCTTATGTCTGTCTCGTGCATCTCAAGATTTTTGGCCTCGGAGTCATGAATCCTCTTGCGCAATTTGTTTTATTTTACTTGGGCCTCAACATCTTCGTCTATGACCTTGTTTCCCCCACCGATTCCTAGCTCAACTATCCCTGCTAAGCTGTCCTCCAACCATGATAGGTAAAAGCGTACATGCCCAGCATGATATCTGTTTGGCTTGATGGTGTCCTTTTTCACAATAATCTTTGAGTTCCACATATGCTGAGCTTGGCACTTATAAGGGATGTCGTCATCCTTAAAGTTTGCCCGGTAATGACTCATCTTCGTAACCCGCAGTATGATCTACTTCCTGTCCGCTTGTCTCGTAACCCTGACGGGAGCATAAGGGTATATTCCCCTTAACTCGATCAACACCAAGTTCGGAGCGTCTCTGGACCTGATGATGAACTCGTCAGTGGGGAACCATTCAAACATCCATTGGACCTGATCCTGAATCAAATTGTCGAGGAACTCCACCCATTCCTTAGCACTCTCTGGTTGAGCAAACCTGTCTGAGATATAAGTCATCCTCTTAGGGTGATGGAAGGCTATGTGATCATTCCACGTCCTTCGTGGAAACTCTTGACGATATCGACCCTTTTGGAGATGCTCCAATAACCAAAGTTGCAGCAAAAAAATGTAACCTTCGAAATGTTTGACCCCCTTCTAGCAGTGGTCCAAAGCCCGTTATATGTTAACTATGATCATAGGGACTATGGTGTATGTTTTCCCTTCAATTCCCTCCATTAAATTCTTGGCTACCATAGCCAATCTGGTGTGAATTTTGTCCCATTTCATTGGGAACACTATCATACCCAGGAAGTAGACAACAAATCAAAACACTCTGTGGTGAATATGACCTAAGGAAGTGATAGAGAACTCATCATGGAAAATATGGTAGGACTTACTATGACTGTATCGTTCATATAAGTAGTCAAAGGGTACATAAGACTTCTTTAAACACTCCAAATCATCGTATTGTTTCAGACCCATCATCTTCAAAAATCCTGTACCAATGCGATTTTTTGGCACCAATAAAATAGGGTTGTCCCAAGGTAGCCCCGCGAATCCCCCTATTTCTTCTAGGAGCGGGGTCATTTCCATGTTCCCAAAGCGGAACACTGATCTTTCACTATCGCAGAACATGGTTGCAGCTTCAATCAACATATTGTTGGGTTGGATGTCCACCAAAGAAGGAAAATTTCCCAAAACCTTCTTAACATGTTTTTTGTCACTTGAGGAAAAATATTCCCACAAATCTAGTAGCAGTGGTGCTATACTACGGACCATGTCGAACCTGGGGACTACGTGCCTCATTTCTGCAAATCAAATAAGGCTAGGCAATTTTCCCCCTCTTGATTTGACTATTTATACATCCATGATTAGTATACTGGAGCTTAGTTCTCCAATATTAATGCACAAAATCATGGTTGCGTCCGTTGGGATTATGAAAACCCCGGTGGACATTTGGACAAGGTTTGTCTTAAAGGGTCATTATGTGGACAACATATTAACCCGGCTAAGTTTGACCATGATGAATGTACAATTAATCAGAGTAAGGTTTCTATGGGGTCTAGACTGGTACCCTCAAGTGGACAACTTGAGGGGGAAAGGTACGGAACCGTCGACTGCACCGCTGATCGACTAGTTTTACCGCAAATAAGTCTTTTCGAATTTAAAGGGTGATATATAGGAAGGGCGCAAACAATCATCAAGTGTTGCTATATTATTGATTACGCATGAGTGGAGTATGATGTTGAGCATGATTTATGTAGGAGTAAATATCATGTTGTCACGTATTTGCACGTTAAAATAATAAATGCGGTATTTAATAATCGAAAGACGTTTAAGAAAGAAAATAGGGTAACAAGTCAATTTCTATGGTATAGAAAATCATAAATGCTTGAAAATAGACAATTAGGTTCACATAAAGGGAAAAGGGAAAGGGTGTGCACGTATTAATAGGATAAAACATGATTTAGACTAATTCACAAAAACAAGTTTTTCATGGTAAGAGCCTAATCCTCCCCAGCAGAGTCGCCATGCTGTCGCGCCCCCTTTTTTCGCGAAATTGGGTTTCGACATTTTGGGACAACTCATTTCCTTTTGGTATGGGGTACGGAATTTGAAGAGCCGCCACCTAATGGATTAAGGTTCGTTAGGGGACCTAAAGCAAGTAACTCATAAACCGGTTTGCATCACCAGAGATTGGGTAAAGGGCTTGAAATTACCTTGAGGGGAAGGTGTTAGGCACCCTTCTAGCTCCACAACGGTGAGTCCCAGCCAAACTCAATTAAGAGAATTAGTCATTTAGGGAAATAAAGCAATTTAAACAAATATGGATTATTTTAAAATGAGAATTAAAGGGGTCCTAAGTTTATTAGCCTATATGATCACTTCTATGCAATACTAGGTAACCTTCCTCAAATAGAGGTGTTACGCGTAGCATTAGCGCATAGGTCATCATCTCCTTTACTACCCAATTACCCTCCCCTTTTCAATTATTATGTAAGCGTTCTAATAGCATGTGGTATGTATCATATGCGTGCACTACCCGTCCCTTACCCATGGACCTAGAGGTGTTTAGGACCTCTATTAAGGTGGTTCTAGACTCACCTATGGTGCTTAAAAGAGAAAACTAAGCGACAAACAAAAACAAGTTGGACTGTCACATAAAGAGCACTTAAGGGGGATCATGTTTACCTCCACAAATAGACAAACAAATGCACGCTATTCAAACAAGAAGTTTTAAAAAGTTTTAGGGTCCTATAGGCAGGATATCTAAATAAGCACAAACGAAATATACAACAGTTTTGTTAAGGCGAGGCACTGAGTACCTATCAGTTTGCCTACTAATTTTTACCACTTACAGAATCTGGGTAGGTTTCAAGCAGAAAGAAAATCACAATTTTAACCCCAGGATTTTAATTATCCTACAGGCTTGCCTAGGTGATGATCGGCAGAATCCTATAGACATAGTATCTAAATGTTAATCAAACCAAACCAGTGATTAATTTTAACAGGCAGATTTTATCTTTTGGGATCCTATAGGCATGTTGTCTATATGCTGAAACTGATCACAAACATTATTTCTAAACATAGAAACTGATGTTTTTTTTACATTTTTGCTATAAACATGATATCTAAGTGATGAAATTGTCCTTACACTTATTCCCTATAGGCATGATGTCTACGTATTAAGACTAATTTTATATGTGTTTCCTATAGGCATGATATCTTGGCGAGTAAGGCGTCAACTAGTTGCCAAACAAATTCAACAAAGAAAATCCTAGAAATATGATTTCTAATGTGCACATGGAGGTTCTGAGAACATGATTATTAATGCAGAATTGATAAACAACCTAGAAGCAGGATTTCTAGGATGCAAAGTATGAAAATTCAGCATAATGAGATAAACCATATGAGCATGGTTTCTAATGCATATAAATGTCATCACAATAACCTATAGACATGATTTATACCAGGATATGATAAAAGATATATAAAATCCCTCCCTATCTTTTACTAATAACTACATATCTCTTTTACAGATATTATTATTACAGACCAAAACAAATGAATTACATAATGAAAATCATTATACTATAAGGAGCATTGGCAGGCCCAAAAGAAAACCTGGAAGCCAGACCTTCAATCAAATTTGGAGAATACCAGTAGTCCATAACACATCAGATGGGCTTCTGGTGTGTCAATGTTCCCAAGGGCCTCAAGGACCTCGGGCAATGCTCACACCAGAACCTTTTCAAAGAACAGTTTTGTGAATATGTTGGAAGGCCAGCCCCAGTGTGTCATAGTTTAGAGGAGTCTCATGGACTCCTAGGCAGTGCTCACACTGGAGGGGCAGGACCCTAGGGATCTAAGAGTAGGAGTGGAAAATAGTGTATAAGAGTAGAAGATAGTTTTAGAAAAAAATAGTTTTGATTTTTAGAAGTGAATAGAAACAAACAGAACCACCTTAGCACATTGGGTTCAAACATGTATTCCAGTTATCAAACAATCACAACAAGAGTAAGAACACCAGAACTAACGATAGGGTTAGACATGTTTTGCACAGAGCCCATAACTGAATCCAAGCAAGGTTTTACTTGGCATAAGTTGGTTTAGTTCATTAGCTATTACTAGGTGAGCATATAAACATGTATTTATCAACGAGAAACATGCTGAAATCAAAATTACTAATCAAACTACCATACATATCAGGGTAGGGGCAGTGGGAATTAGACATGCTAGTTTCAGAACGAGTAAACAAGTATCATTGAGCAAACCAGAGACGTGGTATCACAGAGAACATGACAAGTTAAAAAGAATTAAATCATGTTGGCTAAGAGAAACATAGGTCAAAACAGAAGCATGTTAGAGTTGAAGCACTAACCACACAGCCATATAAGACAAATAGGTAACAAGACTACAAGATAAAATAAACAAGAAGCGTATAATAAACATGCACATGTTGGGGTTCAGAGTGAACTAATCATATAAGTCATAGAGAATAGGAACTGAAGCATAGTGGTTGAGCAAGGAGATGTGTCACGACCCAAATCTTAATTCAGGTCGTGATGGCGCCCAACACCGTGGTCGGGCAAGCCAACTCTTATTCTACTAATGAAATTTCCTTATGTGATAAAGCATTCCAACACTTACCAAGTTTTAAGTTTAAGATGTTAAGTAGAAATGGATAAAATTCCCAATATTAGACAAATGTGGCCATAAAGGATCATAAAACTACATATACAGCCCAAAACATAATGTCTACTACGTATGTGCCAAGAACTAGTGTCACGAGTCTACATGCATACTAGTAGAATATATAAAAGACGAAATAAACTATTCTACTGTCTGAAGGAAATAGACAGAAATAAATAAAAGAAGACTCCATAGTGCTGCCGAGAATCGCCAAGGGGAAATCAGCTCACCATGAAGTCAAGTCCAGGTGTACTCAAGATCTAACTCCGGCCTGATAACCAGATGCACCCACCTAAGAACCTGTACAATTAAGTACAGAAGCGTAGCAAGAGTACATAAACATATATGTACCCAGTGAGTATCTAGTCTAATCTCGAAGAAGTAGTGACGAGAGGTCGACTTGACACTTACTAGGGTTCAACAACATAATTAAGCAGGATATGTGCAGGTAACAGGTATACGAGGATAATAAAGCAGTAAATGTCAAAGGTAGCCACAAGTCATATTAATAATGAAGACAAATAAATAATTACAAATTACGTTTTCCCCCCAGATATCTATCAACTCAATATTCATGAAATCATCAACAATTTAGCATACACATAACGGAATATGGACAACCGGCCTGAGCCATCAAAATAACAATATATGTGCACTACCGAAGGGTCGAACAATACGAACCATAGATGCATCTATCAACCTGCCGTGACGTACGACCCGCTCCCATGAGAGTAGGGGAAAACAACACTCCGCTCGCGGAATATAAATTGCGAAGTGGTCACATGCACACACAACCTCTTTCCTTGAATTCCTTTCAATGAGAAATTTCTTTAAACTACCAAATTCCATGATTTTCTTGAATTAAAGGTGCATACGATGAAGTCATAAAGCATATAATTCAAATTGAGGAAATTCACAAGGCGTGGTGTGAGCCTAACTACCCAGACATATCAATAATAGTCACTACGCACGGACTCTTGTCACCGCGTACGTACGTAGTCCGCAAAAACATTAACACATAATCATTTAACTCACCTATGGGGACAATTCCCTCTTACAAGGTTAGAAAGGAGACTCACCTCGTGCCGAGCCTACTTTCCGGGTCTTGAATGCGCCCGAAACTCCAAACTCGTCTCCCAAGGACTCGAAACTAGTCAATTGATGCATAAATACATTAATTTATACTCAAAGGCATGAAATTTCTCTATTTAATTAACCATTTTAGCCTACTTTGAAATATCTCAAAATACACCCCCGGGCCCACATGCTCGGATTCCAGAAATTTTCAAAGGAAACACTTACCCATAGCCTAAGGATCAATAATATATAGTTTTTGTATGATTTCATGGCGATTTTACTCTAACCCATGATTCACACTAATTAGTGTGTTAATCGTACCTAAGAATCCAAGTATTAGACTAAGTTTAGGGTAGGAATTACTTACCTCCAAGTAACTAGGTCGTTTACCTCTCTTGCATGCTCAAAATCACCACAAGGAAGAAGAAGAATGCCAAGAAAATGGTTAAGTCCCGTTATTAAAACACACTGCCCAGTTGCTCCTTCTATGCGAACGCAGCCTGGGCAGTGCGTTTGCGATGAACAACTGTCCAGGGCTTCAGAGGCCTTCTATGCGAACCAGAGAGGTCTTCGCGAACGCGGAGGCTAGCTTGGCTAGACCTTCGCGAACGCAGCAAGGAGGGTGCGAACGCACTGGGTAAGGGCTAAGTTGGGCTGGCCTATTGCTATACACAATGCGAACGCGGGGGCAAGGGTGCGAACGCGATGGTCAGAGGCCCAACCCATCGCGAAAGCGGGGCAAACTTCGCGAACGCATAGAGCATCCGCCACCCCTGCCCAACTACTTCGTCGCGAATGAGGTCGCCCCTCCGCGAACGCGAAGAAGGAAACCAGACCAGGAAATTTCTGGTTTTTAGCATTTAGCTCTGAGGGGTCCGAAACTCACCCGAGCCCCCCGGGACCCTGTCCAAAGGCACTAGCTGGTCTGTATTCTTGATACGGACTCGCTCGAATTTTCAGAACGTGAAAAACAACAACGAAACTAAGAATACGACCCCAAAACCAAATTGAATCAAACTTTGAACTCCAAGTTCAAGAATTCGCTTTTAATGCGCCGAACCTACCTATACTACTCGGAATGACACCAAATTTTAAGGAACCTACCGATAACACAAAAACATGTTCCAAACCTCAACTCTTAAAGTTAAGGAATCATATTTCACTATTTTGCGCCGAGACGCTCCCGGGTAATTTAAAACCCGTTTCGGACACACACCCAAGTCTGAAATCATCATACAAAGCTACTGGAACCGTCGAAACTCGATTCCGAGGTCGTTTACTCAAAATGTTGACCGAAGTCAAACTTGGCCTTAAAAGCCAACCTTATGGAACTAAGTGTTCCCATCCCATTCTAAACTCTTCCGAATCCCGAACCACCTGTCCCCACAAGTCATAAATCATTAAAAGCAACTACGGGAAGTCTCATTTAGGGGAACGAGGTCCTAAAACGCAAAACGAACGGTCGTGTTGTTACATTCTCCACCTTTTAAAAAAACGTTGGTCCTCAAACGGGTCTTGAATTATACCTGAAGTGCTGAATAAATGTGGATGTCTGCTCCGCATGTCCTCCTCGGACTCCCAAGTCGCCTCCTCGACTGGTTGGCCCCTCCACCGGACCTTTACGGCAGAAACTCTCTTGGATCTCAACTGGTGATCCTGCCTGTCAATAATAGTAATTGACTCCTCCTCGTAGCCCAATCTCTCATCCAACTGAATGGTGCTGAAATCAACCACGTGAGAAAAGTCGGCGTGGTACCTCCGGAGCATAGATACATGAAAGACCGGATGAACTCCTGATAAACTGGGAGGTAAAGCAAGCTCATAAGCAACCTCTCCAACTCGCCTCAATAACTCGAAAGGACCTATAAACCTTGGGCTCAGCTTGCCCTTCTTCCCGAACCTCATAATACCTTTCATTGGCGAGACTGTCAACAGGACCTTATCTCCCTCCATAAATGATACATCACGCGCCGTCTGATCCGCGTAACTCTTCTGACTGGACCGTGCTTTGCGAAGCCTCTCTTGAATCAACTTCACCTTCTCCAAAGCATCCTTTACCAGGTCGGTGCCATATAACTTAGCCTCGCCAAGATCAAACCACCCGATAGGAGAACGACATCACCGACCATACAAAGCCTCAAATGGAGCCATCTCGATGCTGGACTGATAGCTATTATTTTAAGCAAACTCGGCCAAAGGCAAGAACTGGTCCCACTGACCCCTAAAGTCAATCACACATGCCTTGAGCATGTCCTCCAATATCTGAACTGTACGCTCTGACAGACCATCAGTTTGAGGGTGAAATGCTGTGTTGAGATCTATCCGGGTACCCAACTCACTATGCAATGCTCTCCAGAAGTGCGAGGTGAACTGAGGACCTTGATCTGATATAATGGACACCGTGCAACCGGACTATCTTTCGAATGTAAATCTGGGCTAACCTCTCAGAAGTGTAAGTAGTAGCTACCAGAATGAAATGCGCCGATTTGGTTAACCTATCCACAATGACCCAAATCGGGTCAACCTTCCGCAAGGTCCGAGGTAACCCAACCACGGAGTCCATAGTGATGCGCTCCCACTTCCACTCAGGAATGGGAACCTGCTAAAGTAGGCCTCCTGGCCTCTGGTTCTCATACTTGACCTGCTGGCAATTAAGACGTCTAGCCACATACTCCACTATGTTCTTCTTCATCCGCCTCCACTAGTAATGCTGCTTCAAATCACGATACATTTTCGTAGCACCAGGATTAATAGAATACCGTGAACTGTGTGCCTCCCCTAGAATCCTCTCCCTCAAGCCATCAACATTAGGAACACATAAAGGGCCATGAAGTCTCAGAACACCATCCTCGCCAATAGTAACCTCCTTGGCATCACCCTGAACCACTATCTCCCGTAGCTCTGCCAAGCACGGATCATCACACTACCGAGCCTTGATCTCTCCCAATAACGAAGATTGAGCAACCACATATGCTAGAACTCGGTGAGGCTCTGAAAGGCCTAATCTCACCAGGTGATTAGCCAAGGACTGAATGTCCAAGGCTAGAGGTCTCTCATCTGCTGCAATATAAGCTAAACTACCCATACTCTCCGCCTTCCTACTCAAAGCATCTGCTACCACATTTGCCATGCTCGGATGATAAAGAATGGTGATGTCATAATCCTTCAGCAACTCAATCCACCTGCGCTTCCTCAAATTAAGATCCCTCTGCTTGAATAAGTGCTGCAGGCTGCGGTGGTCTGTATAAACCTCACAGAACACCCTATACAAGTAGTGCCTCCAAATATTAAGAGCATGAACAATCGCCGCCAACTCCAAGTCGTGCATAGGGTAATTCTTCTCATGAACCTTCAGTTGGCGCGAAGCATAAGTAATAACTCTCCCCTCCTGCATCAACACACACCCCAAGCCAACGCGTGAAGCGTCGCAATATACAGTATACATCCCAGAACCGGAAGGCAATACTAGAACTGGTGCTGAGGTCAATGCTGTCTTGAGCTTCTAAAAGCTCGCCTCACACTCGTCGGACCATCGGAATGGGGCATTCTTCTGAGTCAATCTAGTCAGTGGGGATGCAATGGATGAGAAGCCCTCCACAAATCGCCGGTAGTAGCCTGCTAGACCCAAGAAACTCCTGATCTCTGTAGCTGAAGTAGGACGTGGCCAGCCTTGGAATGCCTCAATCTTCTTAGGATCCACTTTGATACTCTCTACGGATACCACATGCCCCAAGAATGCCACGAAATCCAACCAGAACTCACACTTGGAGAACTTAGCATATAGCTTCTGTTCTCGCAAAGTCTGGAGCACAACTCTCAAATGCTGCTCGTGCTCTCCCAGGCTACGTGAGTAAATCAGAATGTCATCAATGAAGACAATAACAAAAGAATCAATATACGGACTGAACACCCTGTTCATCAAGTCCATAAATGCTGCTGGGGCATTAGTAAAGCCAAATGACATCACCAGGAATTCATAATGGCCATATCTCGTACGAAAAGCAGTCTTCGGAACATCCGAGTGTCGAATCTTCAACTGATGGTACCTCGATCTCAAGTCGATCTTAGAAAACACCCGAGCCCCCTTCAACTGATCAAACAAATCATCGATACGCGGCAATGGATACTTGTTCTTAATGGTGACCTTGTTCAAATGGCGGTAGTCAATACACATACGCATAGACCCATCCTTCTTCTTCACAAATAGCACTAGAGCACCCCACGACGATACACTCGGTCTGATAAACCCCTTAGCCAACAACTCCTCAAGCTGCTCCTTTAATTCCTTCAACTCCTTCGGAGCCATACGGTACAAGGGAATTGAAATAGGCTGAGTGCCTGGAGCTACATCAATACAGAAATCAATATCACCATCCAGAGGCATGTCCGGATGGTCCGAAGGAAATACATTATCAAACTCTCGAACCACCGGCACTGAATCAATGATCGGAGACTCGGCGGTGGTGTCCCGCACATAAGCAAGATAGGCCAGACAACCTTTCTCAACCATATGTCGAGCCTTCAGGAAGGAAATAACCCGACTGGCTGCACTAACTGAGGAACCTCTCCACTCCAGCCTAGGCAATTCGGGAATGGCTAGAGTAATTGTCTTGGCATGGCAATCTAGGACGGCATGATAAAGAGATAGCCAATCCATGCCCATAATAACCTCGAAATCAACCATGTCGAGCAATAGGAGGTCCGGTCGAGTCTCGAATCTACAAAATGAAACAACACAGGACCGATAAATCCGGTCTACCACCACAGAATTGCCAACGAGAGTGGACACATAAATAAGAGTACCCAAAGACTCGCGGGGAATATCCAGGAAAAAAGCAAATAAGGCTGACATATATGAATAAGTGGATCCTAGATCAAATGACACTGATGCCTCTCTACCACATACTAAAATAGTACCTGTGATCACGACATTTGAGGCAACTGCATCTGATCGGGCCGAAATAGCATAGAACCTGGCTGGAGCGCCGGATGACTGACCTCCGATGGAATGAATAGGTGTTGGCTGAGCTCCCCTTGCCTGACCAACTCTCGGACGACCTCTACCAGCATTTCCTCCACCTCTGGGTGGACGAACTGCCGGTGCTCAGAATGTAGGCTGATAACCATGATGCACTGCCTTTCCCCGAAGTCTGGGACAAAACCTCTTCATGTGACCTGGATCCCCACACTCATAACAACCTGCCGGCATCATAGTCTGCTGTCCCAAAGAGGAACCCTGAATAGCTGGAGGGCGATGTGTACTCTCTGGCATAGCAATAAAATAAGGACTGGAGGATCTGTGATGACCTGAATACCCGCCGGATGAACCCGTAGTAGCTAGAGGGCGATAAGAACGCTCTACCATGGCGCTGAAATAAGGCCTCGCTGGAACACCTCGGGGAGGTGGTGGGGGTGCTGAATATAGGGGCCTGTTCGGCTGAACCCTACCAAATTGAACTCTACCCCTAGCTGGGGCACCTCTGAAATCTCCAGAAAATCTAGCTCTCTTATCCTGCTGTCCCTGTTCCCTGCTCCTCGACCGATAACCCTCGATCCTGCGTGCAATCTCTACCACAAGCTGAAAAGGAGTCCTCATCTCCACCTCTCGGGCCATGTTGGCCCTAATGCTTGGATGCAGCCCAGCTACAAATCTCCGCACTCTCTTAGCATCAGTAGGTAGTATCATGAGTGCATGACGAGACAGCTCGGAAAATCTAGCTTCGTAGTCTGTCATCGACATCTGGCCTTGCTCAAACTGATATCTCAGCTCTTCCCTCTCAGAGGATGGGATATACCTGTCCAGGAACAACTGTGTGAACTGCTCCCAACTGATAAGAGGAGAATCTGTAGGTCTGTCGAGAATATAGGACCGCCACCATCTGCGAGCCCTCCCCTCTAACTGGAAGGTAGTGCAGTCCACTCCATGGGACTCTAATATCCTCATGTTGTGCAGCCTGTCCCTGCATCTGTCAATAAAATCCTGGGCATCCTCGCCTCGCTCACCCCCAAAGACAGGTGGGTGTAATCTAGTCCATCTATCCAATAACTTCTGTGGATCGCCGTCCGCAACTGGTCTGGGCTCAGGTGCTGCTGCTACAGGCTGGGCCCTACCCACGGGCAGTGTACCCAGGGTCTGATATACTGCTGCTGCATGTCCTGCGGCCTGTGCAGTAGGGGTCTGGGCTCCCCCTCCCGCTTGGGATGTGTCAAGATCCGCTTGAAATAAACCAGCTCGAGTCATAGTATCCATGAACCGCATCATATGGCCCATGACCTCCTGGAAGCCTGGTGCAGTCATGAAGTCCATCGCAGCAGGATCTGTTTGTGGCACCTCGCCCTTCTCCTCCGTGATGGGATCCGCTGCTGGTGGTGCAACTAGAATATCTCTGGGACGCCCTCGTCACCTACCTCGGGCCGGTGCCCTCCCTCGGCCTTTTCCACAACCTTGGATAACGGGGGTAGCGGCCCCTCCCTGGCCTGGAACATCGGATGTGCGTGTCCTCACAATCTATGACAGAATAGAAGGGTAAGACTTAGTATGCCATCAACTGAATGATAGAAGATGAATAAAGAGCAATTTCTTAACACCCTATAGCCTCTTGAAGATAAATACAGATGTCTCTGTACCAATCCGCAAGACTCTAATGGGTTTGCCCGTGACTCGTGAGACCTACGTGAACCTAGAGCTTTGATACCATGTTGTCACGACCCAAATATTAATTCAGATCATGATGGCGCCCAACACCGTGGTCGGGCAAGCCAAATCTTATTCTACTAATAAAATTTCCTTATGTGATAAAGCATTCCAACACTTACCAAGTTTTAAGTTTAAGATGTTAAGTAGAAACGGATAAATTTCCCAATATTAGACAAATGTGGCCATAAAGGATCATAAAACTACATATACAGTCCAAAACATAATGTCTACTACGTATGTGCCAAGAACTAGTGTCACGAGTCTACATGCATACTAATAGAATATATAAAAGACGAAATAAACTATTCTACTGTCTAAAGGAAATAGACAGAAATAAATAAAAGAAGACTCCATAGTGCTGCCGAGAATCGCCAAGGGGAAAGCAGCTCACCGTGAAGTCAAGTCCAGGTTTACTCAAGATCTAGCTCCGGCCTTATAACCAGATGCACCCGCCTCAAAACTTGTACAGTTAAGTACAGAAGCGTAGCATGAGTACATAAACATATATGTACCTAGTGAGTATCTAGTCTAATCTCGAAGAAGTAGTGACGAGAGGTCGACTTGACACTTACTAGGGTCCAACAATATAATTAAGAAGGATATGATACAGGTAATAGGCATACGAGGATAATAAAGCAGTAAATGTCAAAGGTATCCACAAGTCATATTAATAATGAAGACAAATAAACAATTACAAATTTTGTTTTCGCTCAGATATCTATCAACTCATTATTCATGAAATCATCAACAATTTAGCATACGCATAACGGAATAAGGACAACCGGCCTGAGCCATCAAAATAATAATATATGTGCACTGCCAAAGGGTCGAACGGCACGAACCATAGATGCATCTATCAACCTGTCGTGGTGTACGGCCCGCTCCCATGAGAGTACGGGAAAACAACACTCCGCTCGCGGAATATAAATTGCGAAGCGGTCACATGCACACACAACCTCTTTCCTTGAATTCCTTTCAATGAGAAATTTCTTTAAACTACCAAGTTCCATGATTTTCTTGAATTAAAGGTGCATACGATAAAGTCATAAAGCATATAATTCAAATTGAGGAAATTCACAACGCGTGGTGTGAGCCTAACCACCCGGACATATCAATAATAGTCAGTACGCACGGACTCTTGTCAACACGTACGTACGTAGTCGCCAAAAACATTAACACATAATCATTTAACTCACCTATGGGGACAATTCCCTCTTACAAGGTTAGAAAGGAGACTCATCTCGTGTCGAGCCTACTTTCCGGGTCTAGAATACGCCCGAAACTCAAAACTCGTCTCCCAAGGACTCGAAACTAGTCAATTGATGCATAAATACATTAATTTATACTCAAAGGCATGAAATTTCTCTATTTAATTAACCATTTTAGCCTACTTTGAAATATCTCAAAATACACCCCCGGGCCCACATGCTCGGATTCCGGAAATTTTCAAAGGAAACACTCACCCATACCCTAAGAATCAATAATATATAGTTTTTGTATGATTTCATGGCGAATTCCTTGGTAATTCTCCCATTTCTCATAAAACTGTCACGCCCCGAAATCCCACCTTCGGGCCATGACTGCGTCTAACGTTGAACCCGCTAGACAAGCCAACGTTTGAACTAAATAAAACTCAATAACGACTAAAACGAACAAGATGACTAAGGCATCGATGGCCCACAAGGAAATTTAACAAAATAACCAAATTAGAACATAGCACTTTCGAAATAAAATCCATATACAAATCCCAGAACTGGTGTGACATACTCACGAACTGTCTAAGAGATTACTACAAACAAAAGGTATGAAAAATAAGTATATAGGACTGTCTTTGAAATACAAAGTAAGACAGAGCTGAAAGTGGGTAGTAGAAGGTGACGTCAAGGCCCACGAACGTCTGCGGTTCTACCTTGATGTCCCTGAATGCGCTGAGTGAAGCTCCGACCGTCAGTGATCACCGGGTCCGGCTGCGTAGTCTGCACAACATAAAGAAGTGCAGGTGTAGCATCAGTAGAACCGACCCCATGTACTCAGTAAGTGTCGAGCCTAACCTCGGCAAAGTAGTGACGAGGCTAGGACCAACAACAATATATGTACCTGTGAAATTTTATATAATAACAGGAAAAATGACGACATAATTAAGCAAGTAAGACAAATACAGGGAGAACATGCTGGGGAAGTAGGGCAACAAAATGCTAGCACAGTAGAACAGGGTGATAACTGAAACGTAAAAGTAAAGGCAGGAATTTAACTTCTCAACAGATAATGAACAGCAAAAGGCACGGCATGTCCCCTCGTGCATAACCTCACAATCACTCGGCACGGAATGTCCCCTCGTGCATATACAATAAAACAAAGCAACAATAATGTGAAAGTCAACATTACGAAGTCTCAAGTGCATGGAAATATTCAATACAATTCTTTTGTCCCAGCAAGGTGAGAACATCAATTACAAACTCAACAATGCCCCACAAGGGTCTTAGCTATAACCAACCTCGCATCAGAAATANTCAAGCTGAGGTTAAGCCAAACACTTACCTCGGCTCCAAAGAAAATGCAAGTCAAGCCTCAATCACAACCTTTCCTCTGGAATCCAACTCCGAATCGGGAATATCTAGTAATGGATTTATTAACATCAATAAGTACTCAATAGACCAATTCCCAAGCCAAATTATACATTTCCTACTATTTCTCCGAGAATACTAAAATTCGACCCATGGCCCACACGTTCGGATTTTCAAAAATTCATGAAGGAATTAATTACCCGGAGTCTAAGGATCGAAGTTATGTAATTTATACAAGAATTTATGGCCTAACATGGAGAATTCCAAAATAATCCTCAAGAACCCTAAAATTACTACCTAATTCTATGATTTTTAGATGATTTAGTAGTGAATTTAACTAGGAATTAGTGTTTGAAACTAGTAAAACTATGGAATTTACTTACCTCAATAACAGTGGTGGAAGGTCTTTTGAGAAGCTCTCTAAAATCTTGAAGAGGAAGATGAAAATGGAGGAATAAGGCTAAGTCCCGTATTTTATAACACTGCCTAGTGATTTCTTCATTGCGATCGCGACAAGGGGCCTGCGATCGCGAAGGCCAACTGGCCGGACCTCTGAGATCGCGGCAGGGGTCTTGCCATCGCGAAGAACAACTGGCAAGACCTCTTCGATCGCGGCAGGGGTCCTGCGATCACGAAGAACAAACCCACCCGGCCCAGACGCGACTCAATGCGATCACAAGAAACAGGCTGCGATCGCGAAGGTGTGGAACCCAAACCTCTGCGATTGCGGAGAGGAGGCTGCGATCGCGGTGAACAATCACTAACCCAGCAAAAATCCTTCTCTGCGATTGCAACCCACCTTCTGCGATCGCAGAGAAGGAAACCAGATGGCAGATTTTTTGGTTTTTCCAACTTAGCTCCCGGGGGTCTAAAGCACCCCCGAACCCCTCGGGACCCCGTCAAAAGCACTGGCAAGTCTGTATTCATGATACGGACTCGCTCGAACTTCCAGAACATGAAAAACAACAACGGAACTCGAAATCAAACCCCAAAACCAAATTAATCAAACTTAAGAACTTTGAAATTCTAGAATTCACTTCAACGCGCCGAACCAGCCTAAGCTACTCGGAATGACTTCAAATTTTGCAGACAAGTTATAAATGACACAACAGAACTACTCCCGGTCTAGGAATTTCATTCGGACCTCGGGAACATAAAATCACCTTTCAAGCCAAATTTCATATTCTTTAAAAACCTCAAAACTTCCTTAACTCCAATTTTCCTCATTCGGATCTGAAACCAATCAAATCAAGTCCGTTTTACACCAAATTTCACAGATAGGAAAAATAACACATAATAAACCTGTCCCGAGCTCCGAAACCGTAATACGGGCCCGATAACACAGTTTTCACACAATTATTCATTTTCTAATTCCTTGATTATTTTAAGAAAATAATTTTCTTTAAAAATTCATTTCTCGGGCTTGGGACCTTGGAATTCGATTCCGGGCATACGCCCAAGTCCCAAATTTTTCTACGGACCCTCCGGAATCGTCACATCACGGGTCCGAGTCCGTTTACCAAAAATGTTGACCAAGTCAACTTTATTCATTTGATTATCACAAATCCCATTTTTCCTTAAATTTCAATATAAAGACTTCCCGGCTACACGCTCGGGCTGCGCACGCATATCGATGTGAGATTAATGGAGGCTTTCGGGGCCTCGGAACACAGATTTAGCTAGAAGTACATTAGGATGACCTTTTGGGTCATCACAATCTCCACCTCTAAAATAAACGTTCGTCCTCGAACGGACATAGAAAAGTACCTGAGTCTGAGAAAAGATGGGGGTAACGACTCCTCATGTCGGGCTCGGACTCCCAAGTAGCTGCCTCGGCAGGCTGACCCCTCCGCTGAACACGGACTGAAGGATAACTCTTCCACCTCAACTGGCGAATCTGCCTATCTAATATGGCTACTGGCTCCTCCTTATAAGTCAGATCCTTGTCCAATTGGACACCGCTGAAGTCAAGAACGTGAGATGGATCTGCAATATACCTCCGGAGCATAGATACGTGAAGCACTGGATGCACTGTTGATAAATGCGGTGGCAAGGCAAGTCTGTAGGCCACCTCTCCTACCCTCTCCAATAACTCAAATGGACCAATATACCTATGGCTCAACTTGCCCTTCTTTCTGAATCTCATCACGCCCTTCATAGGCGACACTCGTAGGAACACCTGGTCTCCTATCATGAAAGCCAAATCCCGAACTCTACGATCCGCATAGGTCTTTTGCCTGGACTGAGCTGTACGAAGCCTATCCTAAATAATCTTTACATTATCCAAGGCATCCTGGACTAACTCCGAAACCAATAATCTAGCCTACCCGGGCTCAAACCATCCGACTGGAGACCGACATCGCGTACCATACAATGCCTCATACGGAGCCATCTGAATGCTCGACTGGTAACTGTTGTTGTAGGAAAACTCTGCTAAGGGAAAGAACTGATCCCATGAACCACCAAAATCAATAACACATGCCCGCAACATATCCTCCAAAATCTGAATAGTACGCTCGGACTGCCCGTCCGTCTGGGGATGAAATGTTGTGCTCAACTCAATCTGTGTGCCCAACTCTCGCTGAAATACTCTCCAGAAATGGGAGGTAAACTACGTACCTCTGTCTGATATGATAGATAAGGGCACACTGTGCAATATGACAATCTCTCTCATATAGATCCGAGCCAACTTCTCTGCTGAAGATGAAACCGTCACCGGGATGAAATATGTTGACTTGGTCAGCCTATCTACAATAACCCATACTGCATCAACCATCCTCGGAGTCCGTGGGAGTCCAACTACGAAATCCATCGTAATGCGCTCCCACTTCCACTCGGGAAGCTGAATCTGCTGCATCAAACCACCGGGTCTCTGGTGCTCATATTTAACCTGCTGACAATTCAAGCACCGAGCCACATAAGCCACAATATCCTTCTTCATTCTACGCCACCAATAATGATGCTGTAAGTCCTGGTACATCTTCGCGGCGCTCGGATGAATGGAATACCGCAAACTGCGGGCCTCCTGCAATATTAACTCACGAATGCCGTCAACATCAGGAACACATATATGACCCTGCAGTCTCAAAACTCCCTAAGCATCAACCGTGACCTGCTTGGCACGTCCGTCCCGAACCGCATCCCTAAGAGCACACAAATGACGGTCCTCATACTACCTGGCGCTAATGCGATCATATAATGAAGAGCGAGCGACGGTATGGGCCAAAATATTGCCACCCTCAGAAACCTCCAATCTAACAAATCGATTGGCTAACGCCTGAACATCCAAAGCCAAAGGTCGCTTTCCAACTGATAGATAAGCCAAACTGCCCATGCTGACTGACTTCCGGCTCAAGGCATCAGCCACCACATTGGCCTTCCCCGGATGATAGATAATAGTAATGTCATAATCTTTCAGCAACTCTAACCACTTCCTCTTCCTCATATTGAACTCTTTTTGCTTAAACAAGTATTGCAAACTCTTGTGATCAGTGAATACCTCACACGGTACCCCATACAAATAGTGCCTCCAAATCTTCAAGGCATGAACAATAGCTGCAATCTCCAAATCATGGACTGGATAGTTCTTTTCGTGAACCTTCAATTGTCGTGAAACTTAGGCTATAACCTTCCCATCCTGCATCAACACCGCACCAAGCCCAATTCGCGAAGCATCACAATACACGGTATAAGAACCTGAACCTGTGGGCAGTACCAACATTGGTGCTGTGGTCAATGCTAACTTGAGCTTCTGAAAGTTCGCTTCACACTCTTCCGACCATCTGATCTGAACACTTTTCTACGTCAACTTGGTCATAGGGGCTGCTATAGATGAAAACCCCTCCACGAACCGGCAATAATAGCTTGCTAGGCCCAAGAAACTCCGAATATTTGTGGCTATAGTGGGCCTAGGCCAATCTCTAACTGCTGAAACTTTCTTCGGATCCACCCGAATGCCCTCTGCCGATACCACGTGGCCCAAGAATGTCAAAGAACTCAACCAGAACTCACACATAGAAAACTTGGCATACAACTGCCGATCTCTCAGAGTCTGGAGGACGACTCTAAGGTGCTGCTCATGCTCCTCTCGGCTGCGAGAGTATATCAAAATATCATCTATAAATACGATCACAAAGGAGTCCAGATAAGGCCTGAATACCCGATTCATCAACTCCATAAAAGCAACAGGGGCATTAGTTAACCCGAACGACATGACCAAGAACTCATAATGCCCATAAAGAGTGCGAAAAGCTGTCTTAGGCACATCAGAAGCCCTAATCCTCAGCTGATGATAACCAGACCTCAAGTCTATTTTAGAGAACACCGTAGCACCCTGAAGCTGATCAAATAAGTCATCAATCCTCGGCAAAGGATACTTGTTCTTGATAGTAACCTTATTCAATCGCCGGTAGTCAATACACATCCTCACAGAGCCGTCTTTCTTCTTCACGAACAATACTGGGGCACCCTAAGGTGAAACACTAGGCCTGATGAAGCCTTTATCCAACAAATCCTGCAATTGCTCCTTTAATTCCTTCAACTCTGGCGGAGCCATACGATACGGGGGAATAGAAATGGGCTGAGTGCCTTCAGCTAGCTCAATACAAAAATCAATATCCCAGTCGGGTGGCATACCCGGCAGGTTAGCAGGGAATACCTCTGGAAACTCGCGAACCACGGGCACAGACTCCATAGAAGGAACCTCAGCACTAGAATCACGAACATAGGCCAAATAGGGCAAACACCCCTACTCGACCATGCGCCGAGCCTTCATATAAGAAATAACTCTACCACAGAAATGACTAGGAGTCCCTCTCCACTCTAACCGAGGTATTCCTGGCAAGGCTAGGGTCACTCTCTTGGAATGACAATCCAGAATAGCATAATAGGGAGAAAACCAATCCATGCCCAATATAATATCAAAGTCAACCATATCAAGAAGACGGAGATCAACCTGAGTCTCCAGACCACCAATAACTTCCACGCAAGCACGGTAGACTTGATTTACCGCTACAGATTCACCCACCGGCGTAGACACATGTAGAGCAGTACCCAAAGAATCACGGGGCATACTCAAATAAGGGGCAAAGTATGAAGACACATAGGAGAATGTAGAACCTGGATTAAATAACACCGAAGCCTCCCGGCTGCAAACTGAAACCGTACCTGTAATAACTGCATCAGAAGCCTCAGCATCTGGACGAGCAGGAAAAACATAACACCGGGGCTGAGCCCCTCCAACCTGCACATCTCTGGGTCTACCTGCTACGGGCTGACCTCTACCCCTCATGGTCTGCCCTCCACCTCTATGAGTCTGACCACCACCTCTGGCACCACGACCACCACCCCTAGCTGGCTGAGGGGGTGAGGGTGCACCTGATGCGGGAACCATGGCACGGGAACCCTGATACTGAGAACCACCAAAACCTCGGGGGCAAAACTTGGAAAAATGACCCATACCACCGCAAGTGAAGCAAGACCTCGGCTGCTGAGAATACTGACCCGGGAACTGACCCTGTCGACCAGAATGACCACTCTGATAGCTCTGAATCGNACCCTGGGATAATACCATCTCAATGCGCCTGGCCACATCAGCTGCATCCTGGAAGGAGATATCAGTACCCGTCTCTCTGGCCATCTGAAGCCTGATGGGCTGAGCTAGACCCTCAATAAACCTCCGAACCCTCTCCCAATCAGTGGGGAGTATCATAATGGCATGCCTGGCAAGCGTAATGAACCTGGTCTCGTACTGAGTGACGTACATTGAGCCCTGCTGTAGACGCTCAATTTGCCTCCGAAGATCCTCTCTCTGAGTAACTGGAAGGAACTTCCCAAAGAACAACTCGGAGAACTGAGCCCAAGTCAGAGGTGCAGACCCAGCTGGTCTGGTCAAGCAGTAATCTCTCTACCAAGTCTTGGCGGTGCCAGAAAGACAAAATGTGGCAAAATCAACTCCATTGGACTCCACAATGCCCATGTTCCGAAGGACCTCGTAACAGCTGTCCAAATAATCCTGGGGATCCTCTGATGGTGCACCAGTAAATGTAGTAGTGAATAATTTGGTGAACCGATCCAACCTCAACAGAACGTCTACTGACATGGCTGCTCCCTCCACTGCTGGTGCCCCAATACTTGACTGAACTACTCCGGCCTTCTGAGGCGCCGGAGTCTGGAACTGAGTGGCAAACTGCTCTGGCATATGAATAGCAGGAGTCAGGGTCCCTCCCCCAGCTTGAGATCCAGATGGTGTAGTAGGAAGAAGACCGGCCTGAGCCACACTCTCCACGAGTCCCACTAAGCAGACCAGAGCGCCCTGAAGCACTGGGGTGGCAATGAACCCTTCTGGGACCTAAGCTGGTCCTACTGGGACTGTCTACGTAGGAACCTCACCGGCAAAGTCTACCTGTGGGTCCTCTACTGGAGCTGCTGCCCTAGCTCTGCCTCGGCCTCTAGCACGGCCTCGGCCTCGGCCCCTCGTAGGAGCTGTAATAGGAGG
>ML270276.1:0-22504 GCA_005239495.1 Nicotiana undulata | reverse complement strand
TGATGAGACCTTTGCTCCTGTGGCAAGATTGGAGGCAATCAGACTTCTTATAACATTTGTTGCGCACATGGAATTCACTTTGCATCAGATGGATGTAAATAGTGCTTTTCTCAATGGCTATTTTAAGGAAGAGGTATTTGTAAAACAGCGTCCTGGCTTTGAAAGCAAAGAATCACCTGATCATGTATATAAACTTGACAAGGCTCTCTATGGTCTCAAGCAAGCACCTAGAGCTTGGTACGAGAGATTGTCAAAATTCTTGCTGGAACATGGGTACAAACGAGGCAAAATAGACAGTACTCTGTTCTTAAAGGAAAAGGGAAAAGATCTTCTGATTGTACAAATATATGTTGATGATATCATATTTGGGGCAACAACTGAGAAGCTCAGCAAGGAATTTGCTACATTAATGGGGAGTGAGTTTGAAATGAGTATGATGGGTGAGCTAACCTTTTTCTTAGGTCTGCAAATCAAACAAACTCTGCATGGAACAATGATTCATCAGCAAAAATATGTGAGAGAACTCCTTAAGAAGTTCAAAATGGAAGATTCAAAGGAGATAGATACCCCAATACCCACGACTACAAAATTAGATGCGGATGAACCTGGTTCATCCGTTGATCAGGAAACGTATAGTGGGATGATTGGATCTCTACTATATCTTACTGCAAGTAGACCTGATATTGTGTTCAGTGTGGGACTATGTGCTAGGTTTCAAGCAAATCCAAAGGAGTCCCATCTCACTGCAGTGAAGAGAATCTTGAGATATTTGAACGGCACTACTGATTTGTGCCTTTGGTATCCTAAAGGTAGTAATTTTGACCTTGTAGGATATGCTGATGTTGATTATGCAGGTTTCCTGGTTGACAGGAAAAGTACTTTAGGTATGGCTAACTTTTTGGAATCCTTCCTTGTATCTTGGGCTACCAAGAAACAAAATTCAATAGCCTTGTCTACTGCTGAGGCTGAATATGTGGCTGCATCCTCTTGCTGTGCTCAGTTGCTGTGGATTAAGAAACAACTCCTGGACTTTGGTATAGATGTGGGATGTATTCCTATTTACTGTGATAACACTAGTGCAATTAGTATGACTAAGAACCCGGTTCATCACAAGAGAACTAAGCACATAGATGTTAGGCACCATTTCCTGAGGGATAATTATGAGAAGAGGATGATCTCAATTGAATTATGTGCCACTGATCATCAAATTGCTGATATATATTTACCAAAGCATTGAGTAGGGAGCATTATGAGAGAAATAGGCTTGAATTAGAGATGATTAAGATCACCTATTGAAAGAAGGAGAGGAGAAAGTTTTATGGCTAGAAATTTTAATTGGGTATTTAATCAGATTAATCATTGCTCAACACTAAGTCTTTGTTGTCATACTCTTCATTCATGTATTAATATGATTCCCTAGTTGCTGGTTTACATGACTGACAAGGTACGTTTTCATCTTCATACATGTATTAATTCAAGTACAGTCATACATGAGTAGGACTCTATCCTTTTATGGTTCAGTTCAAATTCTTGTACTTACCCAAATAATGAACCAGTTTCAAGAAGTTCCGTCTTATTAAATTAGCCCAGTTTTAGGGGGAAAAAAATTGTCTAATCAATGTCAAATCACTGACAATCCTTAATCGATTAGTATCCTACTTGTGTTAATACTCGTCCGTTACAATTACCCTAGCCACAAGTTATAAATAGGCCATCATTACTCATAGTGAATAAAGCTATAGACGAACCCTGTTCAAGTCATTCAACACTCAAATCTCCACTGGCTTTTGCCCTTTCTTCTTTTTCTCTCAAAAATTAAAAATGTCGTCTGCTTCATCTGATTCCCAAAATCGTGACTACGATGAAGGAGTGTATGAGTATGATTCCCCGTCAGTATACAGTTCTGAATCCTCTGAGACACCTAAAACCCCTTAATACCATGAGGCTCTTAGACCTACACTAAACCCTATTCCAGCACCAAAACCCCATCGTGTCAAGGTTCTTGCACGAAAATCTGTGGCTTCAGGGTCACGAGCAAAGTTCTTGGAAGATTTATTACAGGATGAAGAAGAACCCTAATCTGATTCATCCAGTGAATCATTTAAATCAGCACATGAGGATGATGCATCTGGTTCGTCAAGTGCTGAGAAAGGTAATATTGATGTTACCTCTGTGTTAAATTCTGAAAATAGATTTGTGCTGGTTGGGTCTGTGGTGGATGTGGAAGTTCCAAGAAGGCCAAGAAAAACTGGGGAAATTAGTGAGAATGAGGGAGATGCAGGTGTGAGGGGCTCTGGGAAGGATGGTCCCATACTTAGTATTTGTGGCCCCACTCCTGAGAATATGGAAGATGATGTCGTAATGATAGGGGGAACTAATGAAGTGGAGGTTGCTGCTGCAGGATTAGAACAACTTATGAAGGAGATAGATGATCGTGTTTCTTCTGGGGAAGAAACCTTGGCTGAGAGACTTAAGAAACTGGGGGACTCATACAACCCCAAGAAGAGAAGGACTCCCAAGTCCATCAAGTCTAAGGCCTCAAAGAAAAGGAAAACTGATGAGTCTGTTGGTGTACCTGTTTTAAGGGTACGAGCTACGAGAAATACTGTTCGTGAAGAAGAGGAGAAACTAGAAAAAGCTCTTCAAGAGAGCAAAAGAAAGAGAGCTGAGAAAGGGAAAGCAAAAGTAGGGGAGCCTGTTGAGGCTATTGTTGTTGATGAGATGTTGGACCTGGTCCAACAGAATGAAGAGGTTACTCCAGTGGTGGTCAAGACACCCAAGGAAAAATTGACTAAGACTTCCTCAAAGAAGTCAGCACCTATGTCTGCTACCACCGTGGATACATCTACAAGGACACGGTCCAAGGTAAAGTTGAAGAAGAAAGTTTAGATTGTTGAGAAAGATAATGATCCTGATTGGAGTGGAGACGATGATAAGGAGGTTGGAGAAGTGTCGATTGACAGAGTTGCCATGTTTGGCAAGCGACATATTTTGAAGGGAAAATTACTGAAAGACTTGGAGGAGCCAGCTATGAGGTACTTAGTGGATTTTCTGGCAGCTCAAGGCTGGAAGAACATCGTCCTTCGCTTGGAGGGAAGGCTAGTCAGAAATGAGGTAGTGGAATTCATGGGGAATGCAACTATGATTGGAGGTAGGGTTACATCATTGGTCAGGGGAGTTGAAATCTCTTTTGATTCACAAGAACTGGGAGTCATTTTAGACATTCCATCTGAAGGATATGACGATTATACAAGGCAGAGATGGCCTTGCTTGGATGGAATGGCCTCAGCACTTACCATCACCAGATTCTTTTGTGACAATGAAGAAGAGACTAAGCCCAGGGTAGTGTACAAAAGTGAGATGAAGCCTAAACACAAGTTGTTCTTTGAGTTTGTGATAAAATTTCTACTGCCAAGACAAGAGCGCAGGCACATTGCCAACTATATGGATCTAACGCTCATGGAATGCCTATATAGAGGCAAGCAGATTAATTGGCCATCTTTGGTCATCCAGCTTTTGGACAGGGTGGTAAATGGAACCAAGGCCCATGCGATTCCTTATGGATTTATACTTACTGCAGTTCTGGGTCATTTTGGAGTTTCCACAAAGAAGGCTGAAATGGCTACTGCTAAGGATTTCTTTGGGAAGGACACTTTGCTGTCAGGTGATTACACTGTCAGTGCCCCAGCAGATGAACCTGGTTCATCTCGGAAGCAACCGGTCGACAGCAAGGTCCATACTCTGGTGCAAGAAAGTGAGCTAAAGGATATGGAGATCCTTCGCTTGAAGACTCGCTTAGTTGAGGTAGAAGGTGACTGTGATGCTCTCAAAGCTGAATTAGCCAAGGAGAATGAGAGAAATGAGGGTGTCTTACACCAAATGTTGTCTCTATTCCAAACCAAGAATCCTGCCTCGTCTGCACCACCCCAACCTTAAGAATTTCCAGAACTACCCCCTCCTATCCTATCAAGTGCCCAGTTCGGGACTGTGTCTTGTTGTTTGTTTCAGTTTTTTAATTCTGTCGTACTCATGTTTTGGTTGTCTTTGATTTAATCTGTTTTGGTGTTGATCAACCATGTTAATTAAATGAAAGCTTGGTGTTTTGACAAATGTCTCTATTTATGATTTAGCTTACATTTTTGGTTTCTTTTGTTGATTAAGCATGTTTGCACCTGCAGTTGCCTAAATTGACCATGAGTAAGAATTAATTCCTGGTAAGTATCATTTTGCAGCTTTTCGATGATGCCAAAAGGGGGAAGATGTGCTCCAGTTATTGTTTCAATTTTTGACAAATCTTTGAAGTGATATTTATAACCTGATGAACCTGGTTCTTGATGATTAATGCTCATAAAATTACCAAGTGTTGGATGTGTATACAGGATAAATGCACAGAGTTTGTCATCATCAAAAAGGGGGAATTTGTTGGCCCATGTCACTGAATGGGTTTTGAAGATTGACAAAAGGTGTCTAGTTGAACCAGGTCCATCATAGCATACACTTCTGTATGAAGCAGTTGGATCACAAATCGTACAAGTCTAGGAGATATAAGTCATTGCTAAGTATCAAAGAACTACGTGAATGTCTCCTAATACTAAAAGGTTGCAAATTGATAGAGAAGACAAAAGTTGATTTCACCTAGGACAGAAATAGAGGAAGGAAGTTGAGTTACAATCAAACTTGTCTACCAAGGAAGAATTGGATCAGAATTGTATCATGTACTCAACAAACAACCTCTATAAATAATCAAAGTATTACTGCTGAAAGTGTGACGCACAAGTACAAAAGTGAATCAAGTTCTGAAGCAAAAGTTCCAGAGGTTTTGCAAGCAGAATTGTTGTGTGATACAAAGGCTACAGTTCAACTAGAAGGAACAGTTTCATTGTTTGTATGTTGAGTCTAGTTGAATGTAGTAGGAGTTTAAATATTGTATCTTATCAGCTTTCATAGAAGCAATTGTAATAGGTACACATTGTTCAAGTTAGAGTTAGTTTGAAATCTGTATAAATTAGCTACAAGCTAGTTGATACAAAGAGGATTAGAGTTAGTCCTAGGATTGCAAAAGAGTTTATTTTGTAAGTCTGTTTTGGCTCAGAGTTTAGTGAAGAGTTTTGAGCAAATCCTACTGAGGAGTAGGTCGTGGTTTTTTCACCTTTTGAGCCAGGTGTTTTCCACGTAAATATCCTTGTGTCTTTACTATTACTACTTAATTATTCCGCAATCTGTAGTAAGTAGTAAACTAAGAAGAACCAAGTTCTTATTATTAGACAGCACTCGAAAATTAGGTACTGCACAATTAACTTATAATATTGTGTAGTATTAAAGTCTAAAACATCACAAGGCCTTGCACAAACCGACGAACTCTAGCCTCCATAGTCGGCATCATATGGACAACATATTTGGACAGGCGCATCAACTCCATATGATACTCCCACACACTTCTACCACCTTGTTTGAGGACCTCAAACTCCGAAGCACGAGCTGCCCTAGTCTCGGCGGGAAAGAAATGGTCTATGAAGGCGTCTGCAAACTCACTCCACCTCGCCGGAGGGCTCCCCTCCTCACGGGAATCCTCCCACATCTCAGACCAAGAATATGCCACCCCTTTCAGACGATAGGAGGCCAGCTCTACTCCCTCCGTTTCAGTAGCACGCATAACTCGGAGGGTCTTGTGCATCTTATCAATGAAATCCTGAGGATCGGCCTCGGGGTCGGTACCTGTGAACTCTGGAGGGGCTAACTGAAGGAACATGTTAACCCTGGAACCGGAAGAGTCTCATTGCCCACTAGAGGATGTGGGGGCAATGTTTGACCTTTGGGCCTAAGAAGCCACCAACTGTGTCAGCATCTGAATAGCTCCCCTAAGGTCCCCATAAAAAATACAGGGACTGAAAGCTGGGGCTGGAGGAGGATCGGGAATATCAGCGGGAGGGATTGTGGCACCCTATGCTAGAGTAGGAATTAGGATTGTCCAGTCTGGAGTGAAGGAGTCAGGAAGATTCATAGTCGGGGAATTATCCTCACCCGTATCATTCCATTGGGAATCAATGGCCACTCATGTGGTGGCATTGGCCTTTTGGCCGAGTCGTGCTTTCTTCTTGGGTGCCATTTACTGAAAGTTAATACAATGCACGAGTCAGAGAGAAACAATCTCACTTTTCCCTCCATCGCACGATATAGAATAACAATGAAGGGTATTATTCCTAAATGTCCAAGCAACCCCCTAATTATAGATGTGGTCGACAACACACCGATAAGAAGGGCTCTACTAGACACGACTCTAAGTCATCCTAGGACACTTTAAAACCTGGCTCTGATACCAAGTTTGTCATGCCCCAACCCTGGGCGACTCGACCGGCGCTTAACCGAGTGAACCCAGTCAAGAAAGCATGTTTAGCCCTTCCTACCCGACTCATTTACCCCCAGAGATTTTAGTATAACGTTGTTTACTGAGTTAGCATGAAATGAATCAAAAGTGCACGTTCGTGATATTAATCCATTCTTTCTTATATATCGATATCAACAATTAGGTTATCCAAAACATACATGCTAATTATAAACTTTACGAGATGGAATTACAGTTACAAGTTATCCCAACAATTACCCAAAACATACATGACCCACATGAGTGTCTACAGAGCCTCTAAGATAAAGAAGATGAACGTAGTACCGTCGGCGATAAGGCCCCGGCTATACCTCAAAATAGAACAACATACACAAAAGAGAGAAACACATTTTTATACATGGCCCCGGGAGGAAATGGGGCTCACCAGAACTGCTGTAAGGAGGAGGAGAAGTAGGCACCACTATCGACGATCAACGCTACCAGCTACAGAGCCACCTACATCCATAAGAAGATATGGCGCCCCCGGAAAAAAGGGACGTTAGTTCCATTGAATAGTACTAGTATGTATGAACAAACTCTACTCTAGATAGAATAAACATCAAACATGTAATAATACAATGAGAGAAATCAAATAACAATTCACAGAAATAGGGGAAACACAAACAAGAGTCACCATGTTTTCTTATCCTGTTTTGCCATCTTTTGGATAGTAGTTCTTTTAAATCCAAGTGCCACAATTTTAATATACCACCGTGTCGTTTTCACACGGAGTCCGGTCTCGGCCCGACTGGCTAAGCCATCCCAAGTGAGACATTACAGCATCATAGTTTTATAATTACCACCGTGTCGTTTTCACACGGAGTCCGGTCTCGGACCGACCAGCTACACCATATCACTTGAAACAGTGAGACATTATCAATATCATACTTCCGATGCGATTACCACCATGTGTACAACATGGAGTCTGATCTCGGCCCCATCGGCTAAGCCATCTCACTCTGGGACATAACTATATCAATTTAATCCTTCAGTTCACATCTCTTCCCATCATTTATTATACAGTTCTTGGCACTTGGGCATATTTAACCATTTATGTTACATTCCTCTCTTTAATCGTTTCATATACTCGTCTTTCATATCCACTGGAACCAACACATATAAGGATTCGCACACATAATAAAAGAAGAGCATGATAATCACAATTCATACTTTCAAATGGCATAGTGACATGGTAGTAACTTAGAACATTATGGAAGCAAGAGTTTCCCATCTTAACACATAAAACCCATCAATGCTTTATAGAATCAAACAAGGGGACTCATACCGTATATTTGAGAACCAACGAGTCCATTCTATGAAGATTAGAGTTATCCATACATACCTTAATTAGGGTTTTCCCTTAATTTCTACCATAATTGCCGGAACCTTTAGCACCTTCAATCTATTTCACAATGTAGCACAATTGAACCCAAAATTAGGGACAATAATTATAGCCCTAGCTCACTTGAGCATTATATCAAACATTATGTGTTCATTAAGGTTGCATGGTCCTTTTTTGTTTAGTGAAAGATTACTCCAACCCATTTTCCCTATATGATTTAGGATTATTTGATTACATGCATGCAAGGTGACCACTATTACCCTCATAAGTTACCTCCCTAATGACCCATTATAGATATACTATGGAATTAAGAGTTTGGGTGATGGATTCTTACCTTTTGGGAAGGAGACCCTTGATAATCTTCAAGGTTTGGGTAACAATTGAAGGACAATGGATGAGATCACTTCCTCTCTTTAAGACCCCTCTTCCTCAGTCTAAGTTACAATAAAATGAGCTTAAAATGATGAGAAATGGGTTTTATATGGGTCTGGGGTCGGGTTTAAAAATTATAAAATGATTAGTCCAAGATTTCAGACTAGGCTACAGACCTGGCGTCTCCTGGCTAACGCCTAATCTGGCATGGCTTCAGCCTGGCCTCGCCATCCTAAAGCCTGGTCTAGCTGCGATGAAAAATTTCAACTCCCCAGCGCATTGTTCAACCCAAAACTCCAGAAGTAAAATGTATTACCTACCTTAACACCAAAAAACCTTAAATTACATAGTGAAGTTTTTCGGGGCATTACAACGGCGCTCCAGTATTTGATGAAAAAGACGGACTCTGAAGCTAGACTGATGAGATGGGTTTTGCTTCTTTAAGAATGTGACCTCGAAATCATTGATAGGAAAGGTAGTGAAAATCAGGTTGCGGATCATTTGTCCTGGCTAGAAGAACAAGGGAGGCCAAAAGATGGTATTGAAATTAACAATACTTTCTCGGATAAGAAACCTCTCTCGGTTTCTATGAACTATATGCCTTGGTTTGCGGATGTTTCCAATTTGATTGTTTCCGGCATTGTCCCGTGTCAGCTCTCTTCTAACCAAAGGAAGAAACGGAGGAGCAAATGAGCATACTTGATGCTTTTCATTCCTCTCCCTACGGTGGTCATCACAGTGGGCCGAGGACGGCTTCCAAAGTTCTGATTTATGGTTTTTATTATCCAACATTGTATAGATATACTAGTGAGCTTGTCAAAAGATGTGATGAATTCCAGAGAGATGGAGGAATATATAAGAAGGATGAAATGCCCCTCACAACTATCCTTGAAGTTGACATTTTTTATGTGTGGGGCATAGACTGCATGGGATTTTTTTGTTAGTTCGTGTGGAAATACTTACATTCTTGTGGTAGATGATTATGTGTCAAACTGGGTTGAAGTCGTGGCTTTCCCAAAAATTAAGCCCAGAGTGTAGTAGCTTTTTTCAAAAAGAAGATTTTCACACAGTTTGGGACGCTTCGGGCAATTATAAGTGATGGGGGGGCTCATTTCTGTAACAAGGCATTTGATACTTTGCTTGCTAAATAAGGTGTCAATCACAAGGTCTCTACCCCTTATCATCCCCAAGCTAGTGGGAAAATGGAGGTTTCAAATAGGGAAATTAAGAGCATCTTGTCCAAAATTGTTAATGCCAATAGAACGGATTGCTCAAGGAAGCTAGAAGATGCGTTATGGGCTTATAGGGCTGCATTTAAGACTCCAATCGAAATGTCTCGTTACCGGTTGGTATTTGGAAAAGTGTGTCACTTGCCGGTTGAGCTAGAACATAAAGCATCGTGTGCCTTAAAGAGGTTAAATCTTGGGTGGGACATTGCAGCAAATCTCCGGGTAGAACAACTCAATGAGCTTGAAGAATTTCGGTTTCATGTCTATTCAAGGTCGTCATTATACAAGGAGAAGATGAAATATTTGCATGATAAATATGCGAGAATCAAAGAATTCAAAGAGGGTGATTTGGTTCTTCTCTTCAACTCCCCGTTGAGTCTATTTCCGGGCAAGAAAAAGTCCAAATGGAGTGGTCCATTCGAGGTAGTGCATGTAACACCTTTTGGTTCTCTTGACTTGAAGAACAAAAATGGTTAAATCTACCGGGTTAATGGGCATCACGGGAAGCATTACTTGGGAAATATTGATGACAGCCACGTGGTGGCTTTGATAAAGTTTCAATGATGATGGTAACTTGCGTCGTGCCCCGACGTTAAATCAGGCGCTTCTTGGGAGGCAACCCAAGTGATTTTTCCTTTCTTTTTCATTTTTCTTCTTAGATTAGGCTCTTTTGAACTTGTTGACCCATGTCACTGCATAGTTTTGAAGATTGACAAAGGCTGACTAGTTGAACCAGATCCATCAGAGCACACACTCTTGAACTAAATAGCTGGCACATAAACCGTATATGCATAGGAGATATTTGTGAATGTGAAGTATCAACGAACCAAGAGATTGTCTCCTAATGCGAAAAGGTTGCAAACTGATGAGAGAATAGAAGTTGAATTCAGCAAGGAAAGTAACAAAGGAAGGAAGTTGAGTTTAATTCAAATTATTTATCCTAGGAAGAGTTGAACTAGAATTGATCGACAAATTCAACTACTGACTCTATAAATACTCGAAGTATTTCTGCTGGAGAAAGAGACGCACAAGTTCTTAAGTGAATCAAGATCTGAAAGCAAAATTCCCAGAGTTGTTTTGCAGGAAGATTAGTGTGTGATACGAAGGCTACAGATCAGCTAGAAGAACCAGTTTCATCGTTGATGTATTGAGTCTAGTTGATTTTAGTAGGTATTTCAATATTGTATCTTATCAGCTTTCTTAGAAGCAAATTGTAATAGGTACACATTTTTCACGTTAGAGTTAACTTGAAGCTTGTAGAAATTAGCTAGAGGCTAGTTGATACAAAGGGATTAGAGTTAGTCCTAGGATTACAAAAGAGTTTATTTTGTAAGTCCGTTTGGCTCAGAGTTTTTAGTGAAGAGTTTGAGCAAATCCTACTGAGGAGTAGGTCGTGGTTTTTTCACCTTTTGAGCCAGGTGTTTTCCACGTAAAAATCTATGTGTTTTTACTTTACTGCTTTTATTATTCTGCACCAGTAGAAGTTGGAACACAAAGAAGAACCAGGTTCTTCTTGTGAGACAACACCCGAAAAATTGGGTACCACACTTTTAACCTATATTCTTGTGTGGTATTGACGTCTAGAACATCAATTGGTATCAAAGCAGGTTATCCTTGAAAAGGCTAACACCTTGGAAAAGATCAAAATGAGTGCACCACCTGGGAACTGGGAAGGTCAATCAACTGCAAGGCCACCACTCTTCAATGACCAGTACTACACTTGGTGCAAGAACAAGATGAAGGACCACCTCATAGGAGAAGACTATGAACTCTGGGACATAGTCACTAATGGGCCTCTAGCTACAATGAAGAAGACTGCTGAAGGTGTGGATGTACCAAATACTAGGGCTGATTGCTGATACGCTCAAATTACAATTTAAAATAGTGTAAAGTGGTCGAAGTCAAATATAATAACCCAACGAGGTTGGGGTCGAATCCCACAGGGAATATGTGTGAAAATGTTACTTTGATAGTGTGATTCTTAACTCAAATCATAATTCCATTCCATTAGTAAACGGGAATATGGGGGTTGGTTGTGTAGTAATCTAATAGAAGTAGTAGCAATGAGAATTAATTAAAAGTGTAGTTAATATGATTAAGTGAACCAAGGTTGTGTCCCCTTTTAATGACGTGTAATGCAAATGGGTATTAATATGATATATTTCTAATGGGAAGTTCTTGATATGCAATTGATTTCTAGATTGCTACCCAATATTTTCCAATAATAGAGTAGTATTTCCTCTTTATAATTTTCCCAAATATAAAAGAATTTCAATGAAACCCAAATCACTTTATGCCAAATAAAACCATCTTATCCCTAAGTGATTCTATTAAACAAGGTTTAAAGCCTTGAGTCTTTGATATTTACTCTTACCAATTCTAACCCACTTTTCCAAGCTAAGAAAGAATTTATTGCATAAGTTAATGTTTGCAACCACTAACAAGAAATATACAATGAAGAGTAAATAAATATCAACAACCCATTATGCATATATTCAATGTTAAATACCCAAATACATAACACCCATTTAGGGTCCACAACCTTAGTATTTAAAGCTAGCTACTCATAATAAATGACAAAAAGCTAAGAGTATTAGGTTTCATGAATGCTTACAAACCAAGAATGAAGTTATAATACTTCCAAAAAAAGAGAGAATATCCTAATAGGGGAATGTTCTTCAAAGACTAGACAAGAATGACCCAAAAAACCCAAGTAAATCCTTTTATAGTGGGCCAAAGGTCGTGTAGAACACGGACAACAATGCCCCTGCAGACAGGTTATGCGATCGCATTCCTGTCGCATAATAGGAATGTGGTTCGCATCCTTCACGTTCTCATCGCATCTCTAAACCCTAGTTTCCTGGTCGTCACCGCATTATTGATTTGCGGTTCGCATTGTTGATGTGCGACCGCAGATTGACATCGCAATCTTAAGGCAGCTTCAGGCACTAGGGATTCTGCGGTGAGTTATGCGGCTCGCATGTGGGTTATGCGGTCGCATAATCGACCACATTTTAGCTCTTGAAATTTGCCTATCTTTCTGTTGCGATCTGCGATCCCTGGGTGCGTTATGCGTTTCGCATTTAAGTTATGCGACGTTCTCTTGTCAGATATGCGATCACATAGTGTTGTTTCCCTCACTTTTTAGCTTCTTTGCTTTCTTTTCATGGTCTTAAGTATTTACATCTCATGCACTGCAACACATCAAATATCTATAAGTATAAAGGGTAAATTCTCTTGAAACAAGCTAAAATCTAAGCAATCTGGTATTAAATGTGCCAAAATTCTCCGGCACATCAAGACCCCCAACTTAAACTCTTGCTTGTCCTCAAGAAACTAAAATGACTCTATCCTAACCTAGACTTAAACTACAAGACCGGACGCAACTATGACCAAGGACAGTGTTAAGTTCCAGTACTANCTTCAAGAACTCAACTACTGTTACACCTCACAGTTCATGTGCCCTTACCAAAAAGAAAGAAGGTCCCAACTCGCAATATTTACAAAGACAACACAAGGGACATATTTACCAAGACACTAACACTCACAAAACATTTCAAGTGTTACAACACATCATACCATAGGCTTGCCCTTATTTTAATTCGTTACTACTTTAAGAACATTTGGTTGGAGATCCCCGAAGGACTTTTCTAGCTTGTAATGTAGGGTTAGGGAAGGGTTGGATAATCATTTTGGTACAAGTGACTACNATAGCCTCATCGGCATTTAATTACCAACGTAGAACTACCTCACTAAATTTCTTCCAAGCTTCCATATTTATTTACATACATACCATACATAATATCATTGTGGAGCTTGAATAATTTTTCAATTGAATCTTTTGAGGTATATGCTCTACACTCGATATACAACCTTGCCAATCTCCAATTCTTTCACCAAACCCCCAACTTAGGCTTTTTTTTTTTTGCCNAAAAAGGCTAAAGGCTCAAATGGGCAACTAGTGATATTCATGCAAACATTTGGTAGCTTGAAAGGTTCACTGGGTTTCTCAATATCACAAAGAATGCCTAAGGTCATTTCTCCAACTCAATGTACTTATTATTAGCACCGAAAAATCAAATGGGCAAGTTCTAGTTGACAGAAGTAAACACAAGAATTATTGATACAAACATCTAACACACATGGCACATGACTGCTCGGTTCAACATTGTTTTAGCTCAAGAGTCAAGGCTTGACAACTCGAAACCTTCATTATTTGCATGTATAATTCTAAGTACACATAGAGTCAACAGGCGAGCCTCAAATACACAGAGGTGATTTTCTTTTTAACACATTATTTCTATAGGAAAGGTATGGATTATTTACAGACACACATACTTGAGACTAGAAACTTACACTAAACTGGTCAATTTGTTTCGCCCTGGTGCCGTGGTTCTACTATTACACACTTGGAAAAGAACCCGGCGAAGAAAAACCAAGGGGAATTCATCGGTAATGAAATACATTAGTACCACAAAAGATATATGTACACCTGATTTATTAACAACTTGGAGATATCTCAACACCAAAGAAACAAAAATGAAAATATACATAACATAAAACAAAAATACAAGTACAATATCCTCCAAGTTGTCACCAAAACATAAATACAACACCACCCCCAACGAAAAAGCATGCATTGTCCCCAATGCATAAGAAATGGAAAGACAGAGTGGGGGATCCCTGGGGAACACTAAGCGCTACGGGAGTAGATGGTCTGCTGGGTAGTGGAGGTGCCGCCCCCATCTGCTGACTGCGGAACTGTGACCGGGGCAACTTTGTCCACCAATGAGCGCTGAATAGAAATCTGTAGCTGCTCCTCCTCTGCTGCCTCTGTAACTGTGGTGACAACAACACCCTTTCCCTTCTCCTGAGGGCCCTGCTCCACATCATCGGACCAAGAAGACCCCTCCTCTGACTCCTCACCCTCAGAAGCTGAAGAGTGATCACACTCCTCTCTAGAGGGTAAATCAACTGGTGCAAGAAGAGAGGGAGGCGGAGGGACAATCGGGGTAGCCTGGGCTGTCATAAGAGTGGAGAAATCAAACCCTAGCCCAGGCTCGGAGGTGCCCTCTCCTTGCTCCCCTTCCTTGGGCATGAGGGAAGAGAAATCAAACTCCAAATGCTGCAGCCACTGGAGCTCCGTCTTCAGAGTGGACACATCGGTCCGGACCTCTGGCAAGTACCTAACCTCACCTCTCTCCACCTTCTCAATGCGTGCCTCAAGTTTTTGGAGGCGACCCTTAAGAGTAGTCACTAAAGACTGAATAGGAGAAAGGGCCTGCCGGATCAAAGTGGGAAGCTCACTCACAAGCTTGTCGACCTTAGCATTGGTGTGCTGAGCTAGGCGACCAAGCTGGGAGAGAACAGGCAGTGGGATGGCCGAGGGGGTACTGGCACTGGCATCCGGTTGGGAGGAAGTAGTGGATGGCACTGCTGGAGAAGGCTGAAACTCTGAGGGCAGTGCGGAAGGCAGAGGCTCTGAGGGCTCGTCCTCTGTAGGGATAGGCATAGGGATGACTGGAGGTGCAGCGGCTGCTCTGGGCCTCGCATCACTGATACGGGTGATATTGATATCCTTGTCGGCCTTTGCTGTCTTGTCACATGAAGGTAGAAGAGGGACCTCAGGCACAATGCAGTGATGAGGCAGGGGAAAGGAAATGAATTCTTCTTTTGCCAAGGTCGGACCCCAATCTGTTGAAAACTAATGTCAGCCACATCCACATTGGTCCCTGATATAATGCAAGCAACGAGATTGGCTTTCTCGATGCTTATATCTGTTTCGTTCCTTGATGGAATCAGGCAGGAGACGACAAAAGAAAGCCATAATCTCCCTTCCCTCGTGAGATCTTCTTTGTAAATCTTGTGGTTAGGAGCGATCCAGGCCAGAGTCCCTCTAGCAATCACAAAGGCGACCCAAGCACGCTCTCCATCGTGGTTGGCCAGCTTGGCCTCATACTCTGCTGTACTCGGGCTCGGCATTGAAAAATACTAAGCATCAATAGCGTCCCGGTGGAAGGCTACGTCCACCCCCCTGACTAGCACTTGTTCACTGAAGATTTTGTTCCTCTTGTGATGGGCATTTCTAGAAGCAGCGTAAGAGGCATAAAATTCCCGCGCCATTGTTTCATTGTACTCTTCAAGGGGCTCGGTGAAACATTCCCATTTTCTAGTTTTTATATTGTCTAGAATATGGGGGTACCGCTCTTGCAGGCCATTGAGACTTAGCCTTTTCTCAGGAAAGATCTTTCTTATGCTCAAACCCTCTCGGTACAGCTGTCTAGATAGGGGCAATGGAAAACGTAGCTGATAGTCGTCCCCCTGTTTCCTCCGTACCTCAGCTTCCAAATTTACCTCCGGTTCAATGGCCCCCTCATCAGACTGGGAGGAACTTTCAACTATGTTCTGTGGAGGTGCGTGTCTTGCATGCTTGGATGGCTGGGCCTGCTTGCTTGTGGAGGCTCTCTTAGTAGCGGGTGAAAAATACTTGCGACCCATTGCTGCAAAGAGAAACTACGTGTGAGTGGGCGGACGGACGGACAAAATAAACATAAAGGACGAAAAGATGCACCAAAGTACAGAAAATTTCTTTTATGCAACGTGGTATGCAATCGCATTACCACAATGCGAATCGCAAGCCCGTCGCATGAGAATACACAGTTTAACAAGAACACTAATGCGATGGTATATGCGATCGCATAACCACCATGCGGTTTGCATATGCATCGCAGAAGTGCATGGACAAAAAATGGAATCAATAATGCGATCGCATAATCCACCGTAAAAGTGAGCATGTGATCGCAAACAGGTCGCACAATGGGAGTTGGGTTGGGGAAGTGCACTGGGCGTGTATGCGACGCAGATGCGATCCGCATTTCGATTATGCGACTGCAAACGTGTCGCATAAGTCATCTTCTCTAATGGGTCTAGGGTTAGAGTTGCGACACAATGCGGTCCGCTTTTTAAGAATGCGAACCACAGATCGTTCAATTACAGATGGTCTATCCCTAACTATGGCGGATTCTTGCACTGATCAACTCCCCAGTCTACCCTTCCCCCTCCCCGGTACGATTTCACTAAAAAGACGAGGCGAAATGCAGGGAAACAACATCACATCATAGAAACGAATACGACAATTCAATAGCATTTAAGAAACTCAAACAAAAATTTGAGAAAAGAAAACGAAAATCGGAGAAAAGAGGTAAGAGACACATACCAGATGAACAGTTGGGCTTTGAAGGAGACAAATGCGATGGAGGTTTTGGGTGGTGTTGATGCCGTTACAACTAGGAATTGAATTTTTTTTTTATCCTTTGTTTTCCATTTTCTCCTTTTTTTGTGTTTTGTTTTATTTAAATGTTTTGTTTTTGCTTAAGTGGGACGACGTGTGAGAGAGATGAGGGACTTACCTGGGAGTGAAATGTGGTGGGAGAGGGATCACATAACGAAGTATGCGAGCGCATCTTCAGCATGTGGTGGTTCGAGTACAAGTACTCTGAGAGTGAAAATGCGATGTACTATGCGATAGCATACATGTAATGCGGTTCGCATAGTGCACCTTGGCATCGCATAGTGGCCATCAAATTTCCCAAACTTTCTGTTGATGTCTGCGACCTGAATGCGAATCGCAGACAGGAAATGCGGTCGCATATGTGCCACATACTGGCCAATTTTCTCGCTTCTTAGCTTTTATGTGAAATTGTCGACCCTGTCTTTGTGATTGCTTGAACTATATGCACTCACACTCGTTAAATCGCTCCACGAGCCACATTTATGGGAAAACAAAAATAGAAAGATAATATAAAATGTTACCACACATGGGTTGCCTCCCATGAAGCGCTTGATTTAACGTCGCGGCACGACGAAGTTGGTATTCCTTTGGGGTCATTCATCAGTGGGACAAGGACCATCCTTCAGAGCTAATTTCTCTACCACATGTCTCTCACCATCGGTGCCCAAGTAGTGTTTGACGCGTTGGCCATTCACCTTGAATGTACGAAGTCCGTCCTCAGTTGCTAGTTCCACAACACCAAAAAGAGGTACATTCACCACTTTGAACGGGCCGGACCATTTGGATTTGAGTTTTCCCAGAAAGAGTTTGCGGGAATTGAATAGTAACACCAAGTTACCAGTGTGGAACTCCCGTTTCAGGATTTGCTTGTCATGGACAACCTTCATCCTCTCTTTGTACATAGTTGCGCTCTCATAATCATGGAAACGGAATTCCTCCATTTCATGGAGTTGATTTAGCCTCAAATTTGCAGCTTCATCCCAATCCAGGTTCAACTTCTTGAGTGCCCACATGGCTTTGTGTTCAAGCTCCACGGGTACATGACATGCTTTTCCTAATACTAGCCTGTATGGAGAGGTACCTATAGGAGTTTTGTATGTTGTCCGGTAGGACCATAGTGCATCATCCAGCTTCCTTGACCAGTCGGTCCGGTTTGCATTAAGAGTTTTTGCTAGGATGTTCTTTATCTCCCTGTTGGAGACTTCGACTTAGCCACTCGACTGAGGATGATAAGGCGTCGCCACCTTGTGCTTTACACCATACTTTTCCAATAGGCCATTGAAAGCCTTGTTACAAAAATGGGAACCACCGTCACTGAGAATTGCTCTAGGGGTGCCGAACCATGTGAATATGTTTCTTTTCAAGAACGCGGTCATGCTCCTAGCTTCATTGTTTGGCAAGGAAACAACTTCAACCCATTTGGACACATAGTCCACAGCTACAAGAATGTATTTCATCCCACAAGAACTTACAAAAAGCCCCATAAAATCGATGCCCCATAAATCAAAAATCTCAACCTCCAATACAAAGTTCATCGCCATTTCATGTCTCTTGGAGATTGACCCTTGGCGTTAGCATTGGTAACAAGCTTTGACCATTTGATTTGCATAATGATAGAGAGTTGGCCAATAATATCCAAATTCAAGTACTTTCGCCGTCGTCCGGTTCCCTCCATGGTGACCCCCCACCGGTGAGTCATGACATGCCTTTAGAATTGTCATCACTTCTTCTTCCGGAACACATCTTCTAATAATGTTGTCCGCACAGATGCGGAACAAAAATGGTTCCTCCCAATAGTATTGACGGCATTCCCTCAAAAATTTCTTCTTCTGATATGATTCCAAGCCATCTGGAATAAGCTCACTCACCAAATAATTTGCAATGTCAGCATACGAAGGAGCTGAAGAAGAGGATAATGCCAGAATATGCTCATCAGGGAAAGTATCATCAATATCTAAGTCATCTCTTGGGCGCCCGTTTTCTTCAATTCGAGAGAGATGGTCCGCAACTTGATTTCCAGTGCCCCTCCGGTCTTTGACCTCAAAGTCAAATTCTTGCAATAGAAGGACCCACCAGATCAACCTTGGCTTGGCATCTTTCTTCACCATAACGTAGCGAAGAGCAGCATGATCTGTGAAGACTAGCACCTTGGATCCCAAAAGATAAGCCCGGAATTTCTCAAAAGCATAGACAATAGCAAGAAGCTCTTGCTCTGTCACTGTGTAGTTCATTTGGGCCCCGTTAAGAGTTTTGCTTGCATAGTAGATGGGATGGAGAATTTTGTTGTGCCTTTGACCCAATACCGCTCCAATAGCTACACCACTGGCGTCACACATAAGCTCGAATGGAAGAGACCAATCCGGTGTGACAATAATGGGGGTCGTGGTGAGCTTTTCTTTAAGCTCCTCGAATGCTTTTAGGCATCCTTCATCTAAAAAGAACTTGGCATCTTTTTCAAGGAGTTTTCACATAGGGCTTGCAATTTTTGAAAAGTCCTTGATAAAGCGCCGATAGAATCCGGCATGACCAAGAAAGCTTCGGATGCCTTTCACCGAAGTTGGAGGAGGGAGTTTGGAGATGATCTCAATCTTCGCCCGATCGACCTCAATGCCCTTCTTAGAAATTTTGTGCCCCAAACCAATCCCCTCATCAACCATGAAGTGACATTTTTCCCAATTGAGTACAAGATTGGTTTCTTCACACCGTTTTAGCACTTGTCGGAGGTTGTCAAGGCAATGCTCAAATGAGTCACCCACCACCGAGAAATCATCCATGAAGACTTCCAAGAAATCCTCCACCATATCGGAGAATATGGACATCATACATCGTTGAAATGTGGCCGGGGCATTGCACAGCCCAAAAGGCATCCGAGTAAAAGCAAAGGTGTCGTACGAGCAAGTGAAAGTTGTTTTCTCTTGATCTTTCAAGGTGATGTTGATTTGGTTGTAGCCGGAATATCCATCAAGAAAGCAATAGAAAGATCTTCCCGCTAGCCAATCAAGCATTTGATCAATAAAAGGCATAGGGAAATGATCCTTGCAAGTAGCATTGTTAAGCTTCCGGTAGTCCATGCACACTCTCCATCCGGTGACTGTCCGCGTAGTAATAAGTTTATTCCTTTCGTTGTGGATCACCTTTTTGCCTCCTTTCTTGGGCACACATTGCACCGGACTTACCCACGGACTATCTGCAATGGGGTAGACAACCCCGGCATCCAACCATTTGATTATCTCCTTCTTGACCACCTCTTGCATAGAGGGATTTAACCTTCTTTGATGCTCTACGCTTGGTTTGCTCCCTTCTTCCAGTTGAATTTTATGTTCACATATGCCGGTGGGAATTCCCTGGATGTCCGCTATTGTCCATCCAATCGCTTGCCAGTGCTCCCGCAAGACATTTAGCAATGCATCCACCTGCACATCATTCAACAAAGAAGACACGATTACGGGTAAAGTATTATTAGAGCCAAGAAATTTGTACCTCAAGTGCGATGGAAGTGGTTTGAGCTCAAGGTGTGGTGGCTCCATGATTGAAGGTTTTGCGGGCGGCGTCATTCGATTCTCTAGGTCGAGGGAAAGCTTCTTTGCTGCATATGTATAGGACCCACGCCCTTCCAATGCATTGACCATCTCCGCATAACCCTCAATGTTCTCATCATCAAAATTTACCAAAATTGCCGCCAATGCCTCTCCGAGGCCCTCTTCTTCCATTTTCATCTCAACGGCATCCTCCACCTCATCAACCACATCAATTACGGAAATTCCCTCATAAGCACTTGGCAACTTCAAACCTTTTCTTGCTTGGAAAGTAACTTCTTCATCATTAACCAGGAATTTGATTTCATGTCGTTCCGAGTCCATCAGTGCTCTTCCCGTTGTAAGGAATGGTCTCCCTAGAATGATAGGAATCTCCTTGTCGACCGCACAATCCAAGATGACAAAGTCGTCCGGAAGAAGGAACTTCCCCACCTTCACTAAAACATCATCAACAATGCCCAAGGGTTTCTTTATAGTTCGATCGGCCATTTGCAAACGCATGCAAGTTGGTCTTGCCAATCCCAATCCCGCTTGCTTGTAAATAGCAAGAGGCATCAAATTTATTCTAGCACCATTGTCACAAAGTGCTCTCACAAAATCTCTCAACCCAATGGTGCACGGAATAGTAAAAGCTCCCGGGTCTCCCTTTTTCTCCACGGTTGATGTAGTAATTATGGAACTAACCCGGTGAGTAAAATTCACCACCTCATTCTTCGTTGTTCTCTTCTTTGTCATCAACTCTTTCAAGTACTTGGCAAACCCCGACATTTCTTGGAAAGCTTCCAAGAATAGAATATTCACTGACAATTGCTTCAAGATATCGTAGAATTTTTCAAACTTCCCATCATCCGCTCTTCATGCAAACCGTTGAGGAAATGGAGGATTAGGTCTAGGAATTGGGGGAGGAGCCTTTAGGGTCTCCTTCGCCTTTTCCATGGCCTTTCCTTTTCTTTCTCTTTGAATCTCATCCTCTAGGAGGGTTTCTCCAACCTCCACTACTACCGGTGACTCACTCCGTGCTTCCTCTCCTTTATCATTGTTCTCAACATCAATCACTTTATCACTCTCGTCTTGTAGCACCTTACCACTTCTCGTTGTTATGGCCATGCAATGAGATGTCGACCCACTTGGGCCACTTTTCGGGTTTACCACCGTGTCACTTGGGAGTGTGCCTTTTTGCTTGGGAGTTTCCTATCTTGATAGATCTCTCATTTGCAATTCAAGTTTTTGAATCGAAGCGGTGTGTGACCCCACCACCTCAAACATATTCCTCATTGTTGCATTGTTTTTCTCTTGGTTTTGCAAAATCCGCCCTAGCATCCCTTCCATTTTAGATTAACTTGACGATTGTGAAGAGTTGGAATATTGCACTTTCGGTGGTACATAAGGATTGGAGCTTCTGTTGGGATAGTTATTGTTGTTGTTCCACGATCCTTGACCGCCTTGTTCATTGCGCCAATTTTGTTGGCCTTGCCCTTGCGGGTTTGGCCTCCAATTGTTTTGTTGGCGATAACCACCTTGAGAGTTTTGAACATAGTTTGCTTCTTCCCACTCTTGATTACCCATTGATTGCATGTCTTCCACCATATGCACTTTCTTTGTTCGATTTTCCTTGAGCATCTTTGTCAATACATCAACATTAGTGGCGAGTCCTACAATTACTTGGTCTCTCTCTTGATTCTCTTTGATCATGTTTGCAAGAGAAGGAGTGCCATAAGAAATTCCCCTTGTTGTATCTTCTGAATGCCAAGCTTGATTGTGCTTAGCCATCTTGTCTAGAATTTGCGTAATTCTAGCAAATGACTTATCCATGAAAGACCCATCCGCGACATTCTTTGCAATTGACTGGGAGAGTGGGTCCAACCCCATGTAAACAATTTCCATCAAAATGTGGTCCGGGAACCCATGGTTCGGTGATCTCACAAGGTACAACTTGAATCGGTCCCATGTCTCATGTAAGTGTTCCCCCGGCATTTGCTTGAAGAAGAATATTTTGTCTCTCAACTCAGATTTCTTGCTATCCGGGAACCACTTTGACAAAAAGGCTCGGACAAGCTCCGGCCATGTAGTGATGGTGTGAGGAGGTAAGTTGTGAATCTACTTCCTTGCCTCTCCCTCTAATGAGTACTTGAACACCCGCAACCTCAAAGCGTCATCCAATACATTGGTCTGTTTGTGCATGGCGCACACACCCAAGAAGTTCCTTAGGTGTTGCGTGGGGTCATCATCAGCTGAGTTGTGAAATAATCCTTCTGCCTTGAGCATCAATATCATTCCATGGTCCACTTGAAATGTCGATGCACCAACTACCGGTGGAAGTATGGCATTGGAGTCGTCGATGTATTCCTCAAT